>JBBPTO010000123.1:0-50403 GCA_038094155.1 Pulveroboletus cf. aberrans | reverse complement strand
ATTGTCCACAGGACACTGGAAAACTCGAGTCTGGCTTCCCCCCGTTCGGTAGGGCTAGGAAACCAACTTTGGTTGCTGGACTTGAGGAGAACTTGTAGGGAAAAGTAGGGAAAAGCTTAGGAAACCGGACTTAGAGGCTTAGGAAAGGTGGTGGTTACTTGCACACTGTCTAGGAACTAATTCCTAGGTACAAATGTCTAATCCGGGCATACCCGAATGAAGTACAGTAAAGGAAACATGAAAAGAATGAAAACCCAACTGATTCCGGAGCGCGGGAACGGTTTCCGAGGCGCGGGAACACCGGGTCCGGTGTGCAGGAACTCGGGTCCGGACTATCGGATTGAAAACTGACCTTTGGACTTCAACTGGCTTGCCTCAGGTTGGGACAAATGGCAGCGGAATGTTCTCGAATTGGAAGGAGCGCTGGATAGGGGCTATCGGACCGTGGGAAAACTCCGGATATCACTGTAGGGAACTCCAGTTTCCTACAGCACATGCAGGTGGAGTGAATGGGGGTGAGTGGGGGTACAGTGGGGTGTGTGTTGGCTTTGTTAGCCTGACACGTGGCACAACCTTCGACATACTTGCGCACATAGTGGGCAAGACTGGGCCACCAGAACTCAGAGGAGACCAACTGATGGGTCTTGAGATATCCAGGGTGACCAGTGGATTCATGATTGTGGCAGTGAAGAAGCACTTTCTGCTGAAGGTCTTTGGTGGGAACATAGATGCAGTCCTTGTAGAGGAGCACACCATCGCAGTGTTGCCAGTCAGAGAGATGGGCATGGAGGTTTGTGGGAATGTCGTTGGCAATGGATTGGAGGGTTTTAAGGACAAGGGGGTCCGACTCAGAGGCATCCTCAATGAGAGAAGCGAGAGAACTGTCAATGAGTTGGACAAACATCGACAGGGGGAGGAGTGTCATGGACTCATTGTCGGGGTCAGAGGTAGGGTAGAGGTCGGGATGACATGACAAGGCATCGGGAGCAGCGAGAAGCTTCCCGGGGACATGACAAAGTTTGAGATTGTAATCTCCAAGGTCAAGGAGCCATCTTGCTTGACGGCAGTTCAGGTTCTGGGCAGTGCGGAAGTACGTGAGGTTCTTGTGGTCAGTGAAGATCTGGACAGGGAAGGATGCACCACGGAGGTACTGGCGCCAGTCCTTGAGAGTGTGGAGGATGGCAAGGAGCTCACGATCATAGATGTCGTAGTTCCTTTCTGTGGGAGAGAATGAAGATGACCTGTAAGAACAGAGATGCCAATCACCGTTGTCATCAGTCTGGAGGAGGACTGCGCTGGTTGCATACTTGGAAGCGTCGGTGGCAATGGCGAATGGGCGAGTGGGGTCTGGGAGTTGAAGGATAGGCTTGGACAAAAATAAGTCCTTCAGATGGCGGAAGGCCATGTCACACTCTGGGGTCCAGTTCCAGGTGAGGTTCTTCTTGGTGAGATCAAGAAGAGGGCAAGTGATGGAGGAGTAGTCAGGGATGAACCGATGGTAGAAATTGGCGAAGCCCAAGAAGGATTGTACTTCCTTGGGTGTGACTGGGATGGGCCAGGATGCAATCCCATTGAGCTTGACGGGGTCCATGGTGATCTGACTGGGTTTGACAATGAGACCGAGGTATTCGACCTCGGTGGCAGCAAAGGTGCATTTCTCCAGTTTCAAGTGAAGGTCCAACTCCTTCATACATTCCAGGATGCGGCGGGTATGTTCAGTGTGGGTGGCTTTGTCAGGGGAAGCAATCAGGAGGTCATTCATGTAGATGACAAGCCAACCCTCAGTGATCATATCGCAGAAAGAATCATTTATAAAATGTTGGAACATTGCAGGGGAGTTGGACAAACCGAAGAACATGATGGTGGGTTCAAAGAGGCCTTTGTGTGTGATAAAGGCGGCTTTCCACTGGTGACCATCCTTGATATGGACGTTGTTATAACCCCAGTGGACGTCGAACTTAGTGAAGACCTTTGCATCTTTAAGCTTGTCTACCAGGTCGGAGATGAGAGGGAGGGGGTAAGCATCATGGATAGTGTGCTCATTGACATAGTGATAGTCTTGACAAGGGTGAAGTTTCCCATCCTTCTTTTTGATGAAGAAGAAGGGTAAGGCTTGGGGGGAGTTCGAGGGACGGATCTTTCCGGCTTTGAGGTTTTCCTCAAGGAATTCTTCCATAGCTTTGCATTCATCGGGGGACAAGTGGTAAACTTTCCCTATCTTAGGGACGAAGGTATCATCAAAGTTGATTTCATGATCATAGGGTCTCGAGGGTGGTACGTGGTCGGTGGCTTCCTTGGAGAAGACTTCTTTGAAGTCCTCATACTCCTTTGGAAGAACGATGGGAGCCTTCTCAGGCAATGCAGTGGTGGCAAGTTCAGTGGCGGTACTGACTCAGGCAATGATGTCGAGGTTGGGAACATAATATTCCCTGGCTTTGCGAAGACGATTGGTGAACGTCCCATGTTGATAATGGTAGTCTTGAACACATTCGGTGGTGAATTCAGCTTCTGTGGTTCTGGCCCAGTAGTCCCAGAGGCATCCATCATAGACTTTATGGATCATATAATGATGAGGAGGTCGAGGGGCACTGCAATTGAGGTGATCGTAGTGGCGCTTGGTGTCAGAGAAGAAGGCCTCATATAGAGCCTTCAATTCGTCTTTCAATTTGGGGATGTCAAGGGTATGTTGTAAGGAGCCATCGCTCCTTAGGTCCGTATCTGGTCATTCTACCTCTATTTGACTTTCACTAGGTCATCGTCGAGTCATCAAGCATCCATGTCTATCCGTGTCCATCCGGTTCCAGTCCACTCTACTCATATGTATCCATTTCCCTGTATCTGTTTCTTTTCGATCCGGTCCGTCTACCAGATAGTTTTCTACTTTACTTATAGTGTACCGGACGCTATGTACCGGATGCTCTGTATTGTGATCCGGTTACAGGATTCACGTCTCTTTTCCCTTCTTTATGTTTATTTAGAGTCTTGGGTATGCCCAGACTATAAAAGTTGTGTTTCGCACACAGTGCTGGAAATCTAATCAATCATCTATCACTCACTCGGAGTGGAAGTCTTCAGTCCTCATCAATCCAGTCATATCTGAATCTCTTTTCTCTTCTCTTTCTCTCTTGATCCTAGAAGAATCAAGTCCTGTGCTCATCAGCTGTGTCTGAAGCATTAGAAGCTCTTCTAGATCGACTACCAAGGAGTCCTGTAAGCCCTGCAGTTGCATTCCCTTGATTCTCTACCTGCAATTCCCCTGGAATGAACCAATTGTTCCTTCACTTTCTTTCTTTGTGTTACTGACCTGCTAGTTTCCTATCTGGAGACATATAGCAGTCTAGGTCGGTCAACCACTCTTCAGCACACCATTTTTGGTCAATGAGAATGCTGATGCCAACTCCAGAACTGGCATCTGAGAAGGTGTGTAGGTCCACATAAATGGGTGGTGGCGTGATGGGGCGATATATGGTGCCAGATTGGATGTGCTGTAACCACCAGAGTAGGTCTTGGTTGATGCCTGTCAAGGGCCAGTGTGGAATGAATGGTTTCTCAGCTCCTGATGCTAGCATTCCTTCTAATCCAGTAAGGTATGCGTGGCCATGTGGCAGTATGGCTGCTGCATGTAGGAGTTTTCTGTATAGTTCTCGGACTTGCTTTAGGGTGTGTCTGGGACTTTTGAGCCACTTGTGAATGGCTTTGGCATATTTCTCTGATTTTGCTGAGCTAAGTGCGACGAAGCATTGTTCCAGGTTCCATACAAAGCCTATGTAGATTGTGGATGGGCCAAATGGTTGATCTTTGGATCTTTTCCACAGTATGCCAAGGTTTTGTGAGATTGCATCAATGTCTGCTATCGCATAGGTGAATTTGGCGTTGTGCGCGGAATGAGCACTGTTGCTTGACAGGTCTTGTAGTGGGGCAGTGCAATCTTCACTAAATTCATCTGCTGTGCCTCCTCTATGAGATTTTCCTGTGAAACTGATGTGTGATGTGTGCTGCTGGTTACTGGCTGTTACAATTTCTTTGTGCCATTTCTCGTGGTCAGCATTGTATTCTATTATGTATTCTTTTTGGATGTGGAAAAAGATGTGGTTGTCCACCCATTTGCTTAAGGGTCTGATGCCTCGTGCCTGTAGAATTTCAGCGCCTGCGTCTGCTATTTGTCTGTAGGCTCCACATGAGGGTGTAGCTCCAAAGGCAATACACATGTCTATACAGCCTTCTGTTTCTGAGGTGCTGACTACTGCTGGAGGCCATTGTGATGAATGCAGTGGTACTGTGTGATAGGCTTCTGCTACATCTCTTGTGGCTGCTTCTGAGCCTGGGGGGAGGTTCACTGTGAGGAGGTAAATGGCTGAAAATGTGCCCCATGTGCATGGGAATAAATTGGTCATAATGGATTGATTAATAGAAGCAGAGGAGAAGGAACTGGATGTTTTGTATGGAAATGAGAAGTTCTGGATTAGTCTGAATTTTCTGGGTTGACCAGTTTTTGGGATTAAGGAAAGTGGTGAAGTTTGAAATGGTCTGATCGCATCCTCTATCATATGTAATGGAAACAGGCCAATGTATCTACCTTTAGAGACTTCTTTGTGTATTATGTCTCGAAAGATGTCCTGGTGTAATAAAAGAGAGGTGCTGTTGGGAGGGATTTGAACTTGTGTGATGTTGGGGTATCCTACTTTGAAACCATGCTGTAGACCTTGCAGGATGTGTGTGTAACACTCTAGTAGGTTGGCATCTTGCAGTGCCTGTTCCCACGCTGTTGCTTTATATGGCATTTTGGGTTGCCGCTGGTTGCACAAAAGTGCAGCTGCTAGCTCCATGCAAATAGGCTCCACATCCTGAACAGACATGTAGATTGTCATGTTTCTTGTGCAACCGTCCTCTCTTTGCCATTGGCTGCAGACCAGGGTTCCTCCACTGCGTGTTCATAGGGCCTTGTTGATTCTCTCACAGTATGTGTCTCGTTTGTTGTCCTAAGTGTGCTTGGCTCTGCAGCAGATGACTGGGCCTGCATGTTTCTCTCTGCTGAGGCATACAGCACAGACCAGGAGTGTGTCTGGGGTGTAAGCATTTTGGCCTGAAGTGAAGGCATGGGTGTGTGTGCAGGATTTGTTGTCACTTTGAAAGTGATGCTGTTGTTTCGAGTCGCCTTCCTTCCCTTGATTGGGTGTGGGTGGGGACAGCGGTCATTTGGAGGTGCTTGCTGTGTGTGAGTGAGTGGCTCTGTGATTGGAGGTGTTTGCTGGGTTTGCTTGCACACGATCTGCTAGCCAGTTGTTCAGCTGCAGTCGGTGTGGTGTTGTTTTGGCGGGGTAACGATGCACCAGTGACCATTCAGTGTGAATGTGGCATGGGGTGTGTGGCATGGGGTGGGATGTGTGATGCGCATGAGATGGATTTGTAGGTGGGGAGAAAGGCCGATGTGAGGCCATGGTAGGGGAGTTATGGGGGAGAGGAGCCTGTGTCCTGGACATGGCCATATGGGATAGGTGATCCCGCATACAGGGCTGGGATGGGCAGTGGACCAGTGCATAGAGGTCACATTGTAAAGTAGCTACAGGACTCGGAATGAAGTCCTAAGCAAATAAGTGTGGGGTGTGAGTGTAGGTCTTGACCCAGGGGATTGCAAAGAGAATGAAAGAGGACTAAAGGATGGCTCACTGGTTGTCCACAGGACACTGGAAAACTGAGTCTGGAATCCCCCTGTTCGGTAGGGCTAGGAAACCAACTTGGTGTTGCAGGACTATGGCAGGAATGGAGGAGACTGGAGGGAAACTGGCTTAGGATAGGAACTGGATGGTACTAGATGGCTTGCATAGTGATGGTAGGGGAGTTACATCCTAATTCGGGCATACCCGAATGATATATAACAAGAGAAACATGAAAAAGGACTACTCGACTCTAAAGGAATGGATCTGGTGTGCGAGAAAGTGATCCGGTGTGTGGGAATCCGGTATCTGGTAGACTGGATAGGTATCCTGTGTGCATGGGTCCGGGTCCGCTACATCAAATTGAAAGAAACAGTAGATAAAAGTGTAGACAAATCAGAAACTGACCTTCAGACAACTACCGGATCGACTTGGATCAGGATAGACAACAGCATGGAGTGGTCTTGGATCAATTGGAGTGCAGGATAGGGACTAGAGATGGCTAGGAATGGCTGGATATTACTGTAGGAAACTGTACTTTCCTACAATGTGAAATGGAT
Source organism: Pulveroboletus cf. aberrans (assembly GCA_038094155.1). Lineage (NCBI taxonomy): Eukaryota > Fungi > Basidiomycota > Agaricomycetes > Boletales > Boletaceae > Pulveroboletus > Pulveroboletus cf. aberrans. The sequence continues at coordinate 44,189 of JBBPTO010000123.1, read as the reverse complement.
TGCAGTTGTATTAAAGGAGAGGGGGGGGGGGGGATGTCATTCATGAGTGTCTGGCAGCTTGGATCATTGTGTTTGCTTACCCATGTAATGGTTTCTATTTTGGAGGTGTATGTGTTGTTCACTAACTCCTGGTATATGCTGCGTAAACACTCTGGTTCAAGTGGTACTAGGCTGAAGGAATCTGGCGTGCCGATTGTCTGATGCCATTGCCTCTGAATGCGGCCTTGGTACACTAGTAGCGCCTGCTTTCTGTACTCATTGGTGTCGTGTCTCCATTCATGGCCTTCAAGGCTTAGCCAGAAGTCTTGAACCATGGTCAAATGCTCAGTGGGCCAGTCTTGTTGGCACATTGCTTGAAGCATCTGAAAGTTGGCTTGGCTGAATTCTTCCCAAGAGAGGGCTTCATCTTTGATTTTGCAGTCTTTAGTTTTGACTGACGCTGCCAATTGAAAAACTGGTCCTGCGTCAGATTGAACGATGGTGATGGTGTCGTCGTCTACCAAGGTGCTTTCATTTTCTGCTTCGTGTATGCCTTTGTTGGTAAAGAAATATAGCAGTACATAGTCTCCTTTGCACAGCTTGGACAGAGTGTGCTGCAGGGGGAGGAGGAGAGTGGTAGCAGAAAGCAGACAGTTTGGGATGGGCAAGAACTTATTTTTGTATTTCTTGCACTCATCTTGTTTAGTTTGTTCCGCTTCAGCTTCCTTGGTTGAGCACTGGCATTCTTCCTCCTGTGCTGTGTCTTCTTCTTGGCACTTGGCTGCTTTGGCTGCCTCCTGTCTCTGGTCCCATTTGTCACATTCTTTGGTGTGAGTAATGAGCCATAGATTGCGAAGGATGATTACTGCTTCTTCATCAGTTTTCCTGTCAATTGTGAACATCAGTCTTGCTGCTTCAAAGTCTTCTGTGGCGTAATCCAGGCAGACATTGTTGTGAGGGTTGTGCATGCTGACTTGTTGTTGATTGGGAAGGAGGATGACGACTGAGGAGTGCTCAAGGTGGATGCTTGCTCGAGTGAAGGAGGTGGCTTGAAAGAGAAGTGTGCCACCTTGCTTCGCTTTTGCACAGACTTCACCCTGCATCGCCTTGTGCCTCAGCTTACATAGGCTATCATCTGTACTTCCTCTTTGGCTCTGTTGTAAAACAGAAAAAGGACTCAGAATGAAGTCCTATGCAAGAAATAGGGGTGTGAGTGTATATCTTGACTCAAGGGGACTTCAAAGAAAGTAAAGGGAAAGAAAGAGAACTGTAGAAATGGCTCACTAAATGTCCACAGGACACTGAAAAACTGAGTCTGGCTTTCCCCTGTTCAGTAGAGCTAGGAAATCAACTAATCTTGCAGGACTTGAGGGGAACTTGAAGTGAAATGTAGGAAAAGGCTTAGGTAACCAGACTTAGAGGCTTAGAAATGGTGGTGGTAACTTCCACACAGTCTAGGAACTACTTTCTAGATACAAAAGTCTAATCTGGGCATACCTGAATGAAGTACAGTAAAGAAAACATGAAAAGGACAAAAATCTGACAGAACCCGGAGCATGGGAATGGGTTCTGAGGCATGGGAACACTGGGTCTGGTGTGTGGGAACTCAGGTCCAGAACATTGGTTTTAAAACTGACCTTCAGACTTCAACTTGGTTGACTTGAGTTGGGACAAATGGCAGCAGGATGGTCTTAGATTTGGTAGGAGGGCAGGATAGAGGCTATCAGACCATGGGAGAACTCTGGATATCACTGTAGGGAACTCTGGTTTTCTACATCCATAGGAGACTCAGATCTGATGTCCTCATTAGCATTGCATGGCTGGAATGGGTGATGGATGAGACTTGAGTCTGGAGAGAAAAGAGTGAATGATGGAGAATGAGCTGTGTGGGCCAGAGCATAAAATGAATGTGTTGACAGGCTTGGGTTAGGGTCTGGGTTGTGGCTGTGTACCCTTCCTGATGCACAACATGTAAGCTCAGGCTTTGTGTTAAGACTGGAATATTCTCCACTCAAACTCTGGTCAGAGATTGGAGGTCGAAGGGGAATGAACACCGGAGGTGGTTGGACATTTGGAGGGTCACATCTGGAGGAGTGAAGGCTTGATGCAGGACTTATGTGTTGTGTCTTCACACTGTCATGGCCTTCATTGGTCAGAGACGCATCGGAGGTACTTGGAGATGAACAGAGGACCGACTAAGTTGATATTCAGCCTAAGGTATCTACATACAGATACAGGCCTTTATATATATGGAGGGAACTGTGGATTAGTAAACAGAGGTCGGATGACTAAAGTATTGGAGGTCAGATAAGTACATGCCAGAGCTGTGCTCTGAGTCAGGAACAAGCCGGAGCTGTGCTACATAGCGTCGGAGGGGTCAGAGAGTGAAGCTAAACTAAATACAGAACAAGGGAAATATGTAAGGGTATCTGAGGTAAGTCTGGAGGGATGGAGGAACGGAGTTGGTGAGGAGTCACCAGAGGGATGGACAGAGTTAGTCTGGAGGTTGGAGTTGCATTGATTACACGGGATATGACACTTTGGCACAATGGTTGGAATAGTCTCAAAGGCTGAAATGCAGTGGGAAATAGGTGGTAGGCAACTGTCAGAGTCCTGTCAGGGCAGATAACAGTGAATTCGAGTACTCTTGAATTGATGGGGGCAGTAGTTCCTTCTCTGAGTGTCTCCTCTCTTGGTTAAGGTAAAACTGATTGCATTTGTGCTGTCCATGTCTTGTGTCTGAGAAACCAATTGAAGTCTAAGGTCTAAACTCAAGAAATAGAAGGGTAAGTGTATGCTAATTTGATAGGGAATGTAAGAAATGATCAGAAATGGTACCCCACAGGGAACTTAGCTTCAAACTCGACTTGGAAAAACTGGAAAGGAAAGGAACTGAAACTTCACAGAATGTGACCTCTAGGTGACTCCTGACTGTCCTTTCTATACCTTTCTCCTCTTTTTATCCTCAATCCTGTAAGAAAATGAAAGGCATGGTACCTCTGCATGCAAATGAAAGTGAAAATGTATGTATCTGATATGAAGGTAGGGTCCAGTATCTGGCAAGGTAGCCTGGGGCATGGAAAAGCAGGAAAATGGTTGGATTTGTGGACTAATCTACTCGGCTTTGGTTTTTCTGTTGAAACAAAGGAACTGCTATTGTAGTGTGACTGTCTTTTGTGAGTGAGGGTGTGTAAGTATGTCTTCAGATGAAAACTGGGGTGAAACAGAGGAGGGGAAACCTATCATAAGGAATGATATTGTTTTCTATGGTGTTGGAATTGGGAAGTTAGGTGTCATTGTATTCAGAAAAAGGGTCTTCATCATCTGGCTCATTAACTTCTATTCCTGCTAATGGCACCCAGGCTTCTTTGGCAGGTCTACAGTTTCAGGTATTTGAGGGTTCTGATCTCGGGAAATCTTCTTCATCTGGTCTTTCATCCTCTACTCCTTCTACTATATCCTGAATAATAGGAAACCAATATATCGACCTTGAAACAATATTACCGAGTAAGTCCGGAGCGTGGGAAAAAGGGTCGGATGTCGGGTTGACTGGGTCTGGATTGTGGGAAAAACAAATTGTGATGTTGAACTGGATGTCTGAATGACAGTAGAGTGGTGGGATAGACATAGAAACAACTTAGAAATACTCAGAACTAAAACTTTGGCTATGAAAAGTAAAAATGTCGAGGGATGAAACTAGGTCCGATGCATGGGAAACCAGGACCGGATCGTGGGAACAATGGTCTGAAGTGTTGAAAGAAGTCTTCAAATGCAAAAATGCAAAAATAGCCACTTGCAAGGCTTCTGAAGTGTCTTGAAAGTGGGATCCTGGGGGGAATAAATTAAACTGACTGTTCTCAGGAGGATCTGTACTAGGGGAGCTTGGGTTGAAGGTGGGTAGGTCTGGGTCTGGAGCACAGGAAAATTTGTATAAAGGAAAGAAAAGGGGAACTAGATACTAAACACTGAGAAAAACTGCTGAAACATGTTCTGTGGTGTCTGTATGATGAAATGAATGATTGACTGGCATGAAGGAAGGAACATCTCAGGTACTGGAAACTGGGTCAGGAGTGCAGGAAACTGGGTTGTGGATGTGGTAACAATCATCTGGTAGGTAAAAGAAATGGTAATACTATGAATGAGGCCTTCAAATGTAGAATGGTGCAAAAGAAAGGCATTCAATGAAATAAGGGACAGGATAAAAGCAGGATGGAGTGTCTGAAGCATAGAAAACAGGGTTTGGGACATGGGAAAGTGAGGCTGGAGCATGAGAACTGGCATTTCTGCAAGAAATGACTCAGATTCTATAGAAATTAGTGGATCAGCAATGGGGACATGATTTATGGATACTTTGGGTGTGTCTGGCAGCTCTGAGTCTACAGGGTAAGCAGGATGAAAGGTTTGAAGCATAGAAAACTGGATCCAGGGCACAGGAAACTGGGACCAGAGCATGGAAACCAGCATTTCTGCAAGAAATGGCTCAGATTCTATAGAAACTGGTAGGTCAGCAATGGGAGCTTTGGATATCTTTGGTGGCTCTGGGTCTGCAGAGCAAGCAGGACAAAGAGTTTGAAGTATAGAAAACTGGGTCTGAAGTGCAGGAACCAGCAATTCTGCAAGAATTGACTTGAAATCTATAGAAACTGGTAGGTCAGTACTGAGAGCATGGTTTATAAGTACTTCAGATATGTTTGGTGGCTCTGTGTCTACAGGGTAAGTAGAATGAAGGATCTGAAGTGTAGAAGACTGGGTCTGGGGCATGGAAACCAGGACTGAAGCATGGAAACCAGCAATTCTACAAGAAATAACTTGGAATTTATGAAAACTGGTGGATCAGTGATGGCAACATGATTCAAGGGTACTTTGGATGTGTCTGGTGGCTCTGGGTCCACAGGGTAAGTAGGATGAAGGATCTGAAGTGTAGGAGACTGGGGCTGAAGTGTGGACACCAGCAATTCTGCAAGAAATAACTCAGAATCTATGAAAACTGATGGATCAGTGATAGCAACATGATTTAAGGGTACTTTGGATGTGTCTGGTGGCTCTGAGTCCACAGGGTAATTGGTATGAAGGGTCTGAAGTATAGGAAACCAGGTCTGGGGCATGGGAAACTGGGAACTGAGCATGGGAACCAGCGATTTGACAAGAATCAGCTTGGATTCTACAAAAAATGGTGGTTCAGCAATAGAAACATGACTTATGGGTGCTTTGGATATGTCTGGTGCTTCTTGGTCCACAGTCTTTACCATAATGTCTGTCTTGGGTCTGAAATGTAAAATTGGGTCTGGAGCTGCGAATGGTGTGGACTCTAGCTGGACTGCGGTCATAACTGACAGGACAGGGCTTGGATTGGCTGAAATCAGGGCCAGGTTGGCTGAAATTAGTGCTGGAGGTCTCGGATTTAGTATGACTAGCTCAGGAATGGACAGGGTTGGCTCAGGTTCTGCCAGGACTTCACAGAATGTTGTAGAAGCAGTCTGGGTTTTGATGCTATGAGGTTTAGGACCTACAAGGAAGAATTGGGCAGCATCAGCAACATCTGACATTGGATGGGACTCATCTGAATGAATGTCAGAGTGGCTAATGGCAAGCTGGTGAAGAATCTGGTCTTGGAGTCTGTGGAAAGCCAATCAGGTGTATCATGTCATAATCATACTCAGCCAGGCATTTCTGTGAAAGGAGCTGTGCTGAAATCTGGATATAGCTGTGATGATACTCTTCAAATGTTTCTGGGCTTGTAATAGGCTTTGTTTGGGTTTCCTGGGCTAAGGCATGTAAATTAGCACACTGGTGGTGTTGATTACCTTCACACCCTGGGTAGTAGTCAATCATGGCCGCTTGGAAGGCCTCCCAATCATTTCTGGCCGCTTTGGGTATGGTTTCCCATAACTTGACTTCCTCAAGATCTGCATATTGGATAGTGGCTTTGATCTTTTGGATAGGTTAACATAGACTCTGAGGCACTCAATATCATCTAGAAAGTGTGGGAGTTCAGTGATTACCTTAGTGCTGAAATGGGGGGGATCAGGGGATTTCTGAAATGGCAGGAATGCCATAGATTACAACAGGACTATACTGAGTTTGATGGCAGAATCAGTAGTTGCCAGTCAATGAGGGCTGTGGATGATGTCAGATTAGGGTCAAGTAGGGTCCGGGTCTGAATCCGGAAATGTGGCTGTGCAAGCGCAGTCGTTCTGGGGTTAATTGTGCACTTTCCAGTCTCAGATCTGTTGGGTTAAGACAGCAATTACTAGGAATGGAAGGAAATACTTCGGAATAGGCTCAAATTGATATGTGGCACTGTTGGAATGGCTTTGAGTGGCTTAAAACTCTAAAAACTTGAGCTTGAAAATGTCAGTGCAGACATGTTTCTCAGAAACAGAAGTTGGAATGAACATTTTTGAGCGCTGCTTGCTGGGCACTGAGCCTAGAGAAGTCCTTGGATGCTCTTTTGATTCCCCTTGTGGTGGACTCCAGTTGTAAAACAGTAAAAGGACTCAGAATGAAGTGCTATACAAGAAATAGGGGTGTGAGTGTATATCTGTATTGTAAAACAGCAAAAAGGACTCAGGATGAAGTCCTATGCAAGAAATAGGGGTCCGAGTGTATATCCTGACCCAAGGGAATTGCAAAGAAAGCAAAGGGAAAAAAAGAGGACTGTAGAAATGGCTCACTAAATGTCTACAGGACACTGGAAAACTGAGTCTGGTTTCCCCCATTCAGTAGAGCTAGGAAACCAACTAATCTTGCAGGACTTGGAGAAAACTTAAAGGGAAATGTAAGGAAATGCTTAGAAAAGGTGGCAGTTACCTGCACACAGTCTAGAGACTACTTTCTAGGTACAAAAGTCTAATCCAGGCATACACAAACAAAGTACAGTAAAGGAAACATAAAAAGGACAAAAATCTGACTGAACCCAGAGCATGGGAATGGGTTCTGAGGTGCTGGGACACTGATTCTGGTGTGTGAAAACTCAGGTCTGGAACATTGGATTCAAAACTGACCTTCAGACTTCAACTTGATTGACTTAGATTGGAACAAATGGCAGTGGGATGGTCTTGGGTTTGGTAGGAGGGCAGGATAGGGGCTATCAGACCATGGGAGAACTCCAGATATCACTGTAGAGAACTCCAGTTTCCTATACTGTGACACCACAAAACATCACTTACCTCCATTCCTGACACCATGTCATCAGATACCATCACCACCACCATAAATTGCCCCATCCTCATGGGGCCTGCAAATTTCCAAATCTGGAAACTTTGGATTGCTGGAAAACTTTGCCATGAGAAAGTCCTTAGTGTCATTCTTGGATTCAACACATCTCTGACACCTCCTCCTTCCATCTCTGCTCCAGATCTCAGTGCCAGCTCTGCTGGTGAAAAAGGCTCCACTGCTCTGAGCATCTCTGAAATCACCACCTCTGCTGATAAACTCTGAAAATGGAGAGAGCATGATGAAAAAGTGCATGAAATCATTCAGGACCACATCTCTGATGCCCTTTTGCTCAAAATGCAGGCAAATACCACCTTCAAGGCACCTACAATGCCCTCATTGAACTTCACAAAACATTGAACATTGCCTTTACCTTTCACTGACAACTCTCTCTGCTATGTGAAATGGCTTCTCTGACATTTTCGAGCACATTGTGTCACTCTGCATGCTTGAGTCCCACCTAGCTGGCATGAAGTTCACTTTTGACATGAAGGTTCTTGCTTTCATGCTCTTAAATTCCCTTTCTCACACTCCAGAGTGGATTATGTTCACCATCTCCATAATTAACACCATTGAGGAGAAGAATCTCACATTTGATATGGTTGAGACTCAGATCCTCTCTGAGGCCTTCCACCTATCTCCTCTGACCATCTTTGACTTTGTCCTCAAGTCCTTCAAGCACTCCAGATGCTCCAAATGCTCCAACTGGCACTCTGACTCTGTTGACTGCTTTGATTTTGCTGACAAACCATCCTGGTGATGTGAACATCACCAAAGTGGAGGACACAATATGGATAACTGCTGTGAGTACAAGAGGTGAATGGAGAAACTGCAGAGAAAGCATGCAGATACATTAGAGACTCCTCTGGACCCTATCTCTGGGCCTTCAGAAAAGGTCAATGTACATAGGAACAGTTCCTTAATTTGATGCATTCAGGTCTATGTTTCATTCAAGACTGAGTTCAATGTCAAACATGCCATCATCATCAACTCTGGCACTACATCCCACATGACACCACACCATGCCTCTTTTCACTCTTACTCTGCCCTACTTCTGCCTCATCCTGACAAATTTGCAGACAGCTTCATGACAAAATCTGTGCACTATGGAGGGGTAAGAAGGCCCAGAATCAGTTGTGCACACTGATGGCAGGACAACTGAGGGAGTGAGATGAGAAGAATGGACTAAAATAGTAATGGAGATTGAGTGTATGAACTCCGATGTAACTCCGACATGATGTCCGAAATAGGAAATATAAGGTTCAAAGGAAGAAGAGGACCTTATGAAGTGAAAAAACCAACTCTGATATGCTCCAGAGCAGAGATAGCAGTATTGGCATGCATCAACCTTGGAGTTGTGACAATGAGCCTTGGAGGCCGAAGGTCAGAGGAGGTATATTTTGATGCTTTATAGTGCATGCTATTAGAATTAGCACTGTCAAACTCTGCTTCATGGTCTGAGGCAAGACCTACATCATATCCCTCTCCAATGTTCTACACATTCCAGAGTTCACACATTTCCTCATCTCCATTCAAAGATTGATCAAAGCTGGCTTATTCACCATTTTCTATACCAGCTCCACCTCCTGCTACATTCAAGATGGCTCTGACACCATTATGCATGGATGGCACTCTGAAGGTCTCTACCATGCCTCTGTTACAGTGCTCTGACCTCTGAAAGCTCCAGGACAATGTCATGCAATGACATCAGCAATCAGACCTCTCTTCACTCTTCCAACCATCTCTCCTTTAATAGGTTCTTACCAGCCTTCAATGTTGACTCCACTACCTTGGCACACCAGTACAAGAAATACGAGTCTGACAGGCCATACATCCTTGAATCAGTGGAAGCATTGGTCTCTGATCTCCTCCAATGTTCTGCTCAGCTCCTCTGGACCTCTGTTGATCCACTATGGTTCCATGCCATCAACACTTTCTGACCCTATGCCACTGTTATCCTTTGGCTCTATGCCAACATTACCTAAATTGACATCTTCCATTGCAACATGACTCCAATTGATGTGAGTGTGAGTGTCAAAATGTATCTCCTCCAACCTCTGGCCTTCTCCAAGGCTCATTGTCACAACTCTGAGGTCAATGCACATCAATGCTGCCATCTCCACTCCAGAGCATCTCAGGGTTGATCTTTTCACTCGGTAAGGTCCTCTTCTTCTTTTGGACCTTATATTTTCTATTTTGGACATCATGTTGAAGTTACATCGGAGTTCATATGCTTAATCTCCATAACTATCTTAGTACATTTTTCTTGTCTCACTCCCTCAATTGTCCTGTCATCAGTGTACAACAACTGAGGTGAGTTTTCTAGCTACATTCTATCACTTTTATCACTTATGTCTGTAGTCTGGGCCTCCCTGCCCCTCCATAGTGGACACATTCTAACACCATATGGCTTTGCTCTCCTTCATCTACACCTGCACTGTGATAAATTGTGGCTGGGAACACTTGTAAGAGCCTTCAGAGTTCATTGAAATATCATCAGGAGTTGTGTTGCACTTTGCATGGCTAATACTGGTCATGACACTGGAAACAGAGGGGGCTGTGAGTGGTGACAGATGGTGACAGATGGTGACAGATAACTAAATGGAGCAGAAGGCAGGACAATATCAGGATTGGCTGAATTCAAGGAAGATTGCTGGGGAATCATGGATGAAGGTTGGGTAACACTGTTCAAAGCAGGGCTTCAAGTTTCACCACCAGTATTCTTCTGCTCCTTGCATGATTTCACTGCTGGATAGTTGGTGGTTGAATGTGTCTGGTATTCAGATTGGCTTCAGCCTTGTTGTACATGCAGAACAAGCATCTCTATCTTGCTGTAGAATTTGAAACCTTTGCTGTGGAATTTTGATGAGCCTTGATAAGACTATTGACAGAATCTGTGCACTATAAAGGGGTAGAAATACCCTGACTACAAACATAAGTAAAAGAAAGAGCTAGATATAGCTAAAAACTAACCTCAGTGTTGCACAGTAATGGCAGAAAAACTGAGGAAGGAATGACAAAGCAGACTGACTAAAATAGGGTTGGAGCAAGTGTGCTATGGAGAAAAAGGAGTCCCAGACTCAGTTGTTACACACTGATGACAGGACAACTGAGGAAGTAAGACAAGAAGAATGAACTAAAATAGTGATGCAGATTAAGTATATGAATTCCAATGTAACTTCAACATGATGTCCAAAATAGGAAATATAAGGTTCGAAAGAAGAAAAGGACCTTACTGAGTGAAAAGACCAACTCTGAGATGCTATGGAGTAGAGATGGTAGCATTGGTGTGTGTCGACCTCAGAGTTATGAGGATGAGCCTCAGAGGAGGCCAGAGGTTGAAGGAGGTACATTTTGACAAATAGTGATGGAAATCAGAGCACATGAACTCCAATGTAACTCTGACATAAAGTCTGAAATAGGAAGTATGAGGTCCAAAGAAGAAGAAAAGATGTTCTTGAGTGTGGTAGACAACTCCAAGTAACTCTGGAGTTAGGAGTTGTGGTTTGTAGAAGGAGACTTGAAGTTATGGCAGAGCAGGTCTGGAGTGAGTCAGAGGACCTTGAAGGAGTTATATATTTGACAACTATACCACATGATTAGTATCTACAAAGCACAATGTGCATATCAATAACCACAGATCTTAACATATGCATCCCAAACATTCAGTGTCTCTGAATTGATCTCTGCTCTATGTTCATCTGAATATTGAAATCCTGACACTTGCTTGAGCCCCTGGATGGCACTATAGTCATATTTAAGCTATATTTCCATCAGAATGATTATCTCTTTATGATTGGTGATGAAACTAACCTGATAAAACTTCTCCCTGCAGGAATCAGCTATTCTTTCTTCCTTGCCACTTGCAATGGGGAATTTGTGCTTCATATGCTCAGCTAGCCGGTTCCATGTGCTGCCTTTTGTCAGAATGAGTGTGCTATGGAGGGGTAGATATACCCAGACTCAGTGTTGCACGGTAGTGGCAGAACAACTGAGGGAGGAGTAATGAAAGTGGACTGACTAAATAGTGTCAGAGATTAGAGGGCATGAGCTCTGATGTAACTCTGACATAATATCTGGAATAGAATATATGAGGTCTGAAGGGAGAAAAAGACATTACTGAGTGGAATGGTCAACTCTGAGATACTCTGGAGTGGAGTTGAGAGACTTGGTGTGCATCAGCCTTGGAGTTGTAGAGATAGATCTCAGAGGAAGTCAGAGGTCAGAGGAGGTATATTTTAACACCTCTGAACTTACCATCTCCCATCTTTGGGACTTTGGTGATAAGGTAATTGAACATCTGATGTATGTAAATTGCCTTCTGGTTGGCTTTGTGCTTGCAAGAACTGTGAGTGGTTGTTGGACCTCCAGTGTGACCTGAATCTATCACACCACGGGAGTGTAGAGATTGCATAGATGATCTTGATGAGTTCAAGCAGGGCATTGCATGTAGTCATAGTGAGTGTTGGTGTTACAATCAGCCCCTTTTCCTCTTATCACTTACATACACATGGGTATAAGTTCCAATTAGAATGTTCTTTTCTTTTCATTGCTGACTACAATACTATGACTTCTCACCCATTTCCATTGCATTCCATGCAATTCCACTTGCTCAGTCAGTGACTCCATCATTACCTGCCCTGAACAGTCTACGTTTCTATATAAACCTCATCATCTTGTGCTCATATTTCCCAAGCTAGACCTTCTCTTCATGTACCTCAATACACTGGGTTCTTGCTTCACTTCTAGCTCCTCATCCTAGTCTCTTACCAGGACCCTTCTTGCTCTGTGAGACTTCATAGTGCTCTAGAGGCTATGCTGTTCTAGGAAACCTATGTCATTCCAAGACATTAGATCTTTGGAAAGTCTTTTCTTTGACAATAGATTATTGAGACTGGACAAGCAGAAAGCCTTGTTCTCATAGAACCCTCATACTTCACCCTCATAGAGTGGCTTGCCCTGCTCTTCTTTGTTCTTAATATCCTTGACCCTTTTTAGGAGCTATGTCTATCCTCTACCTGAGGTAGTTATAATAAAAGGTCTAGCTTTTCCCATCAGCTACCACCTGGTAAGCCACCATTACTCCCAGGCCCCCCATTGATACTTGTTGGTGCTCCCACCCCAATGACCCCTCTGACCTCAAGTTGCTTCCTCATGACTGGACCTCCTCTGACAAAGATGACTTTCTAACCACTGAGGAGGATACTGAAGTTGCCCTTGACCTAGCCCATCATCTCTTCCACTCTGCATCCATCCCTTAGATGCCAACTCCCCCATCCCCAACACCCTAGCCACAGTCCAGGAGAATTTTCTTCCCTAGCAACCCTCTAGACCTGCCTGAACCCCAGGAAGTTATCCACACATATGAAGCTATGTCTTCTTTGAAGCCTATGGAGCTCAAGCTCAACTCTCCTGCACCCTTTGATGGCAATACTGCCAACTCTGAAGACTGGTCAGATATCATCTCAACCTACCTCCTAGTTAACACCAACATTTACCACACTGATGATAAAAAGGTCACCTTTGTGCTCTTGTTCATGTCCCTTGGGTCAGCCCAAGTTTGGGCCAAGACCTTCTGAAGGAAGGTAGTCACCAAGAAGACTTTTGGAAAATGGACTGACTTTATTGAGAAGTTCAGGAAATCCTTTGTTCAGGAAGATGAATCAGCCAACACCTTGGCCTGGTTGTCTTCTGCCCACATGACCAAGGATAAGAAAGGATGGTGGATCCCATCCATTGTAGACTTCAATGCCAAGTTTCAGGCCCATGCTGTGAGACTCTTAGCCACTGATGCTGTTCTTATCTCCTTTATCAGTTGGCCATTACTTCCCCTCTCAGCTCCCAGATTCTCTGAATGGAGAATGTTCCAGATAAGATTGAAGAATGGTATAAACCTGCCATCTCTTTCCAGAAACAATGGAAAAGAATAAACCTAGTTATCAATGCATGAAAGGGCAAGACCACCCCTTCATATGCCTATGCCACTCTGGCACACTCTAGACTCCCTTGAGACCCTGATGCCAAGGATGTCAATACTGTGCTTATTCCCCATTCCCAGAAGCTTATGCCTGAAGAATGGAAACACTGCTAAAAGAAGAACCTTTGTTTCAAATGCCAGAAACCTGGGCATTTGGCATTTAACTGCAATGTCACCTTTGAAAACACTCCCAGACCTTCCATCAAGAAGATGATGAAGAAGGATTCCAAAGATCTCCCCATGTTGAAAGAGTGTAAGAAGGATGACAAAGAAGTGGTCAGAAGAACAATCCAATTTTATTCCAAGGATTTTTAGAGTGGAGGCCAGCTTTGACATCTGCCACCTCCCACCCTGCTGTATCTCATAAAATGAAATCTATGTAGATCTCTGTTGAACTCATTGTACCATCACACATGCTCAAAACCATCGAGTCTCACGCCCTGATTGATAGTGGTCCAGACATTAACTGCATTGACTGGGATTTGTTAGGAAGAACAAACTCCCATGTCCCAACTTGAGAAACCATTTCAAGTCTGCAACCTTGACATGTCATCTAATAAGAAAGACAAAGTGTTGTTCTCCACAACACTCTTTGTCAACATTGAAGGAATCACTAAAAAGGTTCTCTTTTATGTCATGGATTGTGGATGACAGAATGTCATCCTAGGATTGCCTTGGATGAAGCTGGTCAACCCTCTCATTGACTGGTCTAAACAGACCTGCACCATCTCTGAATCCCTTGATGAGTTGAAAGACTTGTACCAAGTCCATGTCACTGACCTTAAACAGCATGACAAGTTTTACCCTGCTTCCACTCCCTGAGAAACCATGGTTCATTGAGTCTATGACAAAAGACTGATGAAGAATCCAAACTCGTCAACATTGCAAAGAGGTACACAGACCTCCATTGAGTTGCCCATTTTGGGATCTGTTTCACCTCCTGTGGCAGTCTCAGACACCAGAAGTTCATCAACAAGGTCACCACCACCACTGAGCTTGTGGCTGCAGCTGATAAAGCCAAATACAAGACTACCCTACCCCCCAAGTATGCTGAGTTTTCAGATGTCTTCATGAAGAAAACATCTGATCATGTCCCCCTATCACACCCCTATGATTACAAGATTTATCTTAATGATTCCTTTGTTTTCAAAGTTGAAAATTTTTACCCATTGTCCCCAGATGAAAGAAAGGCCATCAAGGACTTTATCCAAGAGAACCTCGACTGCAGAAAGATCCACCCCTTGAACTCCCCCCAAGCATTTTCCTTCTTTTTTTGTCAAAAAGAAGGACAGCAAGCTCCGCCTGTGCCAAGACTATTGCTACCTGAATGAACACACTGTTCAGGATGCATACCCCCTTCCCCTTGTCTCTGATCTCATCAACAAGTTGAAAGACATGAAGGTCTTTACTAAGTTTAATGTCTGTTGGAGGTATAACAATGTTAAAATCAAGGATGGCAATCAATGGAAGGCCGCCTTCATCACACACAAAGGCCTGTTTGAACCACTTGTCATGTTCTTTGGACTCATGAACTTTCCCACTACATTTCAACGATTCATGAATGATTCATTCAGAGACATGATCACTGAGGGATGGCTCATTATCTACATGGATGACCTTCTAATCTTCTTTCCAGACCTGGAGCTCCATGAGGAGCGAATCAAATGTGTCCTGCAAAGGATGCAAGAACTTAACCTGCACTTAAAGCTTGAAAAGTGCTCCTTCACTGCCTCCAAGGTAGAATACCTCAGAATGATCGTCAAACCTGGACAGATTGCCATGGATCTGGTCAAGCTTGATGGGATCGCTGCTTGGTCAACACTGACAAAAGTCAAGGATGTCTGCTCTTTCCTTGGATTCACCAACTTCTATTGGCAATTCATCCACAACTACTCCTCAGTTGTCCATCCCTTGATAGATCTTACAATGAAGAACCTAGCATGGGACTGGAGCCCCACCTGCCAGAAGTCCTTCAATGAGTTAAAGGAACTCTTCCTGTCAAAACCAGTTCTCCACCTCCCTAATATGTCTCAACCCTTCACCATCATGACTGATGCATCGAAGTTTGCCACTGAAGTGATTCTTCTCCAGACTGATGCCAACAGAAACTGGCACCTCTGTTCCTACCTCTCACAGTTGTTTTCCCTCACTGAAAGGAACTATAACATCTATGATTGAGAACTCCTCATGATCATCCAAGCCCTGAAAGCCTGGAGACACTACCTCTCTGGCTCTCCCTTCCCCATCCAAGCATTTACTGATAACAAGAACCTGACATACTTTTATCAACCCCAGAATCTGATTTGTTGACAAGCATGATGGCTTCTTGACCTAGCAGATTTTGATCTAAAAATAGTCCACATCCCTGGCTCCCAGCTTGCAGCCTCTGACATGCTCTCTTGTCACCCAGATCTCATTGAAGACAAAGAAGACAATGCAGGGACAACCCTACTCCCCAAACCCCTCTTTGTCAACCTCATTGGCTCCTCCTTCACAGGCAAACTTGCCTCTTCCTTGTCCTCTGAGCCCCTCATCCTCCAGGCTCTTCAAGCACTGCAAGGAGAGGTGCCCCCTGCCTTCCACTCCTGTCTCTCTGACTGGTCATACATCAATGAAGTTTTGTCATACAAGGGACATATCTACATTCCACCCACAGATAACCTCTGACATGAGGTATTCACTTGCTGCCATGACCACAAGACCACCAGACACTCTGACTACTTGAAAACCTGACAGCTTGTTTTTGCTGAGTTCTGGTGGCCAGAACTGGCCCAATTTGTCCGAAAATATATAGAAGGCTGTGCTGTTTGCCAACAGAATAAGGCAAATACCCATCCCACTGTTTCCCTGCTAATGCCAATTAAATCCTCATGTATACATTCCTTCCAGCAGATCTCACGCAATCTTATCATGAATCTCCCTTTTTTCTCCAGTTTCCATTCCCTATCGGTCATGGTTGACCATGGGCTTACTAAGGGGGTAATTCTTTGCCCCACTAATAAAATGATCACTGCTAAGGGCATTGCAACCCTCTTTTCCCACAAAGTCTTCCTCTGCTTTGGCCTTTATGACAAAATTATCTCCAATCGAGGCCTGCAATTCACCTCTTCCTTTGTGAAAGAGCTAGGTTGTCTCTTGAACTATAATCTTTCCCTGTCCACCACTTATCATTTCCAGTCAGATGGTGAGACCGAACATGTCAACCAGGAAGTTGAGATGTACCTTCATATATTCTGTGGTGCAAAGCCTGGTTTCTGGTCAGATCAGATTACTCATGCTGAATTTGCACACAACCATGGTGTAGGGAAGTGGAGTTCCCTACAGTGATATCCAGAGCTTTCCCATGGTCCGATAGCCCCTATCCAGTGCTCCTACCAAACCCAAGACCATTTCACTGCCATTTGTCCCAATCCAAGTCAAACTAGTTGAAGTTTGAAGGTCAGTTTTGAACCCAATGTCCGGACCTGAGTTCCTGTGCACAGGTCCTGGTGTTCCTGCGCTCCAGATTTGGTCAGGTTTTTGCCTTTCTTATGTTTCTTTTACTGTACTTTGTTCAGTGTGCCTGGATTAGACTTTTGTACCTAGGAATTAGTTCCTAGACAGTGTGCAAGTTACCACCACCTTTCCTAAGCCTCTAAGTCTGGTTCCCTAAGATTTTCCCTACTTTTCCCTACAAGTTCCTCTCAAGTCCTGCAATCTAAGTTGGTTTCCTACCCCTACTGAATGGGGGGAAGCCAGACTCTTGTTTTCCAGTGTCCTGTGGATGTCTAGTGAGCCTTTCCTACAGTCCTCTTCTTTTCCTTTTCCTCTCTTTGCAATCCCCTTGGGTTGAGATACACACTCACACCCCTATTTCTTGCATAGGACTACACTCTGGAGTCCTTTTGCTGTTTTACAATGGCCCTCACTCTGTCACCAGCAAATTGCCATTTTATCTCATGATGGGCTATGAACCCCATGCTCTGCCTGTCATTCTCCCAGACTCCCTGCTTCCTGCCATAGGTCTCTGCCTGAAATCCCTGTCTGTGATGAGGGATGAAGCCCTTGCAGCCCATGAACTCGCACATCAAGTCAAAGCATTGTGAAACAAATGATCATTCACCCCATTCTCCAAGGGAGATAAAGTTTGGCTCAAAGCCAAAAACCTCTGTTGTTTTATCACAAACCCAAAGTTCACACCCAAACAGGAAGGACCCTTCATGATAATGAAAGTACTGTCCCCAATCATGTATCAGCTCCATCTTTCACTGGCCTGGAAGATCCACCCTGTATTCCATGCTTTGCTTCTTTTTCCATATAGAGAGAATAATGTCCATGGCAAAAACTTTCCAAAATCCCCACCAGAACTCATAGAGGGTAAGGAAGAGTATGAAATAGAGAAATTTTTGAAACACTGCAGTATACCATCTTCCTGGACGTCCCTGATCTGTTGGAAGGGATGTTTGGCCAAAGAAGACTACTGGATCTCTGAATGGAACTTGAAACATTCCCAGTCTGCCCTAGATAGATATAAAAAACTTCATCCCTCCACTTTTCCTTCTCATGCTCCCTCAGAAACACCATCACCTAAAAAACCATCTCAGAAAATAAAGCCATGTTCTCATCTCCCATCACTGTCTCCTTCACTCTCATAGATTTCCCTTCTCTGTCTCTCCAAGCACTATAGAACCTTCCTCCACCATAGCCACCCCTGGCTGGATTACCACGTCCTTCTTCAATGGGGAACCTGTTCAAGTCATTTCTGACACCAACATGCCTACCTGGCACCATTCCCAGTTCAGGAACATCATAATCACCCCTGTCCCCACTTTTGTCTTGCTGGCTGTCACGGCCATTTTCCCTTGTCTGGTGACCTCAGTCTCTATCCCATCCTTTGCCCATAATCTCCATCAGGAACTTCCCAGTGACAACTATCTCAGACCAATGACTGAGAGGTTGATGGACCCCCATCTCTCGACTGTTATTAGCTCCCATCTTGACATTGTCTCTCCATTGTACATGCTCTATCAAAGCTTTCTTCAGACCCAACATCTTTTCCTCATGGCTGAAGATCTCCTCACTCTGGTATAAGGAGCTGTCACTCCTTAGGTCCATATCCAGTCATTTTACATCTATTTGACTTTCACTAGGTCATTGTCAAGTCATCAAGCATTCATGTCCATCTGTGTTCAATCTGGTTCTGATCTTCCCTACTTGTATGTATCCATTTTCTTGTATCTGTTTCTTTTCAATCCAGTCCATCTACCAGATGAATTCCTACTATATGTATAGTGTATCAGACACTCTGTATTGTGATCTGGTTACCAGATTCATGTTGGATGCTCCATTATTTTCCCTTCTTTATGTTTATTTAGAGTCTTGGGTGTGCCCAGACTATAAAAGTTGTGTTTTGCACACAGCACAGACATTGAATCAATCATCTACTACTCACTTGGAGTCTGAGTCTTCAGTCCTCATCAATCCAGTCATATCTGGATCTCTTTTCTTTTCTTTTCTCTTTCTCTCTTGATCCTAGAAGAATCAAGTCCTGTGCTCGTCAGCCATGTCTGAAGCATTAGAAGCTCTTCTAGATTGACTACCAAGGAGTCCTGTAAGCCCTGCAGTTGCATTCCCTTGATTCTCTACCTGCAATTCCTCTGGAACAAACCAATTATTCCTTCACTTTCTTTCTTTGTGTTACTGACCTGCTAGTTTCCTATCTGGAGGCCTATAGCAGTTTAGGTCGGTCAACCTCTCTTCACCAGGCATCACAGACCAGACTGCATCCCATATTGGCCAATGTCTTGAAGACATCCTGAAAGAGCTGAAAGGACTTCTTCTAATGATGATGCATCAGTTGTAGATGGAAGAGTTTCTAGCAGACATTGATCATTACCTCCAGAACCTGGCTGAGTCCAGACAACCTTACACCCCTTCCACATTATCTGAACCATTGACCCCCACAGAGCTTGCCACTGTCGAATGTGCTGAAGCTCATTGGACTGGAAATGAAGGTGCCACCCCTCTTCAATTGTCTCATCCTCCTTACCATGAGATGTGCCACCTCTGTCATCATCTAGATCATCAGTGGATCTTTTGTCCAGACTACAAGTGCCCCATCTGCCATAACTTTACCTCTGGGCATGCTCAGATGTGCTGCCCTTTTTGCCAGTGCCAACCAACCCCTCCCCAGTTGAGCTCACCTCCATCATCACACAGCTTGAGAGGCTCACCATCTAGGCATTGTGGCACAGGTTGCACTCCTGGCACTTGCCCCCTTGCACCAGATGAGGTACCTTTGGCCAACCCATTCCAGTTCCCCCACCTAGGCATTCTGCTTTCCCCCATCATCTTCTGTCTGATGGTGATAAAGAATACACTGTGGAGAGAATGGCCAATATGACTGGCTCCTCAGGAGGTGGGCACTACA
Source organism: Pulveroboletus cf. aberrans (assembly GCA_038094155.1). Lineage (NCBI taxonomy): Eukaryota > Fungi > Basidiomycota > Agaricomycetes > Boletales > Boletaceae > Pulveroboletus > Pulveroboletus cf. aberrans. Next base: position 24,609 of record JBBPTO010000123.1, on the reverse strand, counting down.
TTGATATTTAATCCTTCATCATTGTCTCAGACATACTAAGGGGGTAATGTGACAATTGGCCCCTTTTTCTCTTATCACTTACATATGCATGGGTATAAGTCCCAATTAGATTTTTTTTTTTTTTGTTGCTAACTATGATACTATGGCTCCTTGTACATTTCCATCATATTTCATGCAATTCTACTTGCTCAGTCAGTGACTCCATTCTTACCTGCCCTGAACAGTCTATGTTTCTATATAAACCTTATTGTGTTGTACTCATATCTCTCAAGCTAGACCTCTCCTTCACGTACCTCAATATACCAGGTTCTTGCTTCACTCCTAGTTCCTCATTCTAGTCCCTCACCAGAAACCTTTTTGCTCTACGAGACTTTGTAGCACTCTAGAGGCTACACTGTTCCAGGGAATCTCTGTCACCCTGAGACATTAGATCTTTGAGAAATCTTCTCTTCAATGATAGATCATTGAGACTGGACAAGCAGAAAGCCTTGTTCTCCTAGAACCCTCATACTTCTCCCTCATAGAGTGGCTTGCCCCACTCTCCTTCATCCTTAGTATCCTCAACTCTCTTTAGGGGCTACATCTATCCTCTACCTGAGGTAGTCATAACAGTTGGAGTAATAAAGTCCTTCCCATCAGGCTTGTTGGTGGGGTAGAGGAAACTTCTTGAAGTTCTCAGGCATGGATTTGATAAGATATGGGTGATTGCCATCAAGAAGTGATCCAGCAAATCCTGATGCTCCAGGAGATCATGCCCATCATGTGCTGTAAAAGTTGGAGTTGCAACTCTGCAAAATTGGTGAGTTTGAACAGGCTCTAACTTTAGAGTGGAATTTACAGGAGACAAAAATCTTATTGATCATATAATCTCTTGTGTTCTTTATAATGTCTGATAAAAGTAAATGTTATGGCAGAGTTGTTATTGTTGTCAATAATATATGTGACACCCTATTGCCAACAAAATAATATATTTTATGTGTTATTGTTGATCAGAAAATATTATTTTGAGAACAATAACAGTTTTGTCATAATATTTACCTTTATTGGACATTCTGATGGACACAAACACATCAGGAATTTCAACATTTCGAAGGACTTAAAATACATCTGAAAATGTAATATAACATAAAATATGTTCATAACCATTCTGAGTGCACTTATATAGTTTATTCTCCTGAACTTTTAAATGTTGAGTTGCAGTTTATATGTCAAGAAAAAATTTGTATGCAGTAATATAATGAGGGGAGTATTGTAACAGGAGGATACAAGGGTACTCTTGTTGTGCAGAGCAGAGAAGGGAGAGGTGAGCTGAGGATACTCATCAAGACAGAGACTAAAGTTCTTGTGATCAAGTTTGGGTTAGTTGAGATTGATAAGATCAACCCTTGTGAGCTTCTTAAAATCTTGATTTCAATGAAAAATGAATCTTGTCATTAATTACATCACAGTGCTCATTACCTTTGAATACATCCAGGAACCTGCATGTACTTGTATGTGATGTATCTAGAATAAGGTTGATGATGTCAGAATGACATCATAAGATCCATCAAACTGCTTTACATATTTGAAATAAGTAGGGTTGAGTCTGGGTCAATCCAACATGGCAGTTATGGAGCTAGGAAAGCTCTAGATCAATGACATTACAGCTGAGTCATAAAGACTGCATCCAGATCATCATGTGGTTGATCCTTGGGAAGTGTAATTAGATTAAACTTTAATCTTGCATTAGACATGACTCATTAATGAGTCATGCTCAATGCTTAACCTACAATCTTCTTAGTAACATGAATAGTGCAACATCAATATGGTCTGGCTGTATTAATAGAGCACAGGACCTAGTGTTCAATTCACAGAATCTCAAAATGTTGTTGTTATCAAAACAATTTATTGTTCTTGTCATTATCAACTTGTGAAAACTTAATATTTTGCACTTGATCAAAAGAAATGGGTAATGATTCAGTAATGGTCAGGTAATGGTTGGGTAACAAGAGAGCAAGATTGGAGACAGTGGCACTGTGGATGTCTCATGTCAAAATGCTTGGAGTTCAGATGCTTATATGAGGTGGTGGAATTGTCAACACTCAGTGTTGGATATTGGACTCCATTTAAAGTAGTTACATTACCCATGTACATCATATGGAAATGCAGGGCAAATATCCTTATATGGGTACTGAAATCCATTCCGCTCTACCTCCATGTTTTGTCAGAGATATTTCTGAATTGGAAGGATTTGACCAGCTCACTTATCCACAAGGATCAATCACATCCACTACAATTCAGAATGAAGTAGTGTGGTCATTCTGAGCTCTTGTCATACCCCAGGACAGAGACAGAGACAGAGACATGATCTTCAGAAGCAGGCCCTGCAATGACATCACAAAATTGATCTGGGCAGATTGTGTGGGCCACACAGTTGTGGAATGCTCCATTTCCAAACTTGAGATCGATGTTGAGTGCAAAGTGTGTCAAAGTGTAACTACAGTATAACTCTGGTATAACTTTGAGGGTACTCCACCCTTCTTTCATGCATTCTCCACTCCATTGACTTTGTAGTTGCATTTACCCACTTTGAAATTTTACCCTGATACATCATACTATTTTTTTTGCACATCATATGACTTTTGGAAGTTGTACAACTTGTTTCTTGAGCTATCCAAAATGTGTTTTGGTTACTCTTGCTTAAATAGACCAGAATTTTTCAGAGTTAGAACATGCACATATTATTTCACTATTTAATCTCTTTGTCTTCTTCAACTCACCTCAGTTGTGATTGCTCATTTGGGCATCTGGCCAAGTATTGGGTACCTCTGTCCATACTATAGATTTTGACAAAGTGCCACTTGTCAAATTCACAAAATGAGCTGTTGAAAAGCCAGGGGATGTTGCCTGATTGTAAAAAAATTAGTTAGATTCATTGTCAACAGGATGAGATATATACTGTATGGCTGCTGAGTTTCAGTGGATGTGGGTATATCACATTCTATTACCTATGGAGAGTCATCTGATTTCAGGAGCATAAAAGAGGAGGTTGTAGGAGATGAAGGAGGCATCTTCTTCTGTATACTGGCATTGGTGTTGAATTATATATGAAACAGCATCATCAGCTGCTTGAGAATGTAGAGTGGAAAGTTTTTGCCTGAAAGGTAGACACCAGTGCTGGGGGATGAAAATAAACATATTGTGAAGAAATTGTAGAACTCACAGAGTGGTGACATGATCATTAAGAATGGTGACATGTGGGTATTCAGGGAATAATACCACACTGTATTTTTGACTCAGATCAAATATTGTCCCATGTCGCCCCTTGAATTCACCACCCAATACTCAAATCTCATTGCCGGCCAGTCTGGATAACTCTCACATAGAAAAATATGCAGTCTTGACACACCATGTGATTAGAATGGTGACCTGTCATAAGTAGATTACTGCAGACCACAAACTAAAATGAAAATTATCCACCATGCTGCTATTGGACAACATCAAGTCAATTTTAGCATCCAGCCAATGGACCCTTGTCGCTACTCCCTAATACCCCCAATGTTCTCTCCTTGCAAACCTGACTGAATTACCTATGGTGGTGTCCCACTCTTCTTCTTTGTGAATTTGAGTATGTTGGCAGCTGGAACTCCTATGACCACATGGATAGATATGGTTATCAAGGTTGTATTCAGATTCAATAACTTAGAATCCTCAGGTCGGTTGTCATTCACATTCTGACTGATGGTAATTCAAACTACTTTATTGTACACACTTGATACAATCCTAAAGGCTGGTGTGTGATTCTAAAACTATGTGGGCCAAATCTCTGACTTGCCAACTCTCAGGTTTTTCAGTTTGTTGGGGTATTCAAAAAGAGAGGCTGGGATCTGTGACCACCAAGTGTGATTGGACTGGCAGGTTGCAATACAACAATCTGAAATCTGAAACTAATCAATTTTAGTCAGAGAGATGGCAGATGACCAAGGAGTATTCACCTTATTGGATAAGTCAGATGATGAAGTGAGTGTTACTTTCTCCTCTATTACCAAAGTGACTATATGTACCTACAGTATCTCACATAGGAAATGCACAGCATGACATAATTTTTCTCTTGATTTGTCCCTCCTCTCCATCTCCACATTATAACAAGGTACTGGGCTCATTTGAGAGCCAGAGGTCAGTAGAATAGTGCAGTATGGTCCAAGGAAGTAATATCACAATGGTTCAGGCTTGGTAGCACAAACTCTGAAAAAACCACTGTGCAATTTATTTTTTGATCCACAAGCTCTCAAAACAATCAGATTATACTGAGTAGAAACAAAAGGATAGTGCAACAAAATGTTCTAATACCTAGTGTGGGCACCCTTGGCCTCCAGCAATGCCTGAACTCTATCTGGCATACTCTCATATAACTTCATTATGTAGTCATCTCCAATGCTTTCCCACTTCTCTACCAAAGCCTCCCATAGCTCACCAAGATTCTCTGGCAATGGAGTGTGAGTGTGCACATGATGTTCCAAATACTCCCATACATGTTCTATGATATTCATGTCAGGGCTGTTGGAGGACCACTTGAGTTTGTCAACATTTTTCTTCATGAACCAGAAGGTGGCAAGTTGTGAAGTGTGCTTCGGATCATTGTCATGTTGAAAGTATATCTCCTTCTTGTTGATTTCAAGGTTGTGGAGGGTTCCAAGAAACTTGTTATCAAGAATTCAGTCTATAGCATTGCATCCATCTTGCCCTTGATGTGACAAATCCTTCCTAACCCCTGAGCTGCAACATAGCCCCAGACCATAACATTCCCACCACTGTGTTTGAGGGATTTCTTCACAAAGTGCTTATCAAAATATTGCCACCCAGGAGCCCTCCAATACAATTCATGACCATCTGTCCTGAAAAGAGTGATCTTGAACTCATTTGAGAAGATGACAGCTTTTCAGTTGGAAATGGTCCATCAAGCATGAGCTTGTGCCCAGGCTAACCACTTCTTCTTCTGTGCATCCATCAAGAGAGGCCATTTATGACATACATGGACCTTCAGGCCACATTGTTGAAGCCTCAGACAGATTGTTTGGGCATTAATGGATGGGAAATACTTCCATTGGAGGTTTTAAATGTCATGTGCCTTGCCTGCAGCAAGAGTATGGAGGGCAACATGAGTGTCCTTGATGATAAATAGACATTTTCGGGCTGGTTTCTAGGAATATGATGGTAGTCTTCTGAATCAGCATAGCGCTGATAGATACACTTTCCAGTTGTGTGGTGGATGCCATACTTTTTGACAATAACAGCATATCACCTTGTTCACAACAAACCTGAGCTTTCTTTGTTGGAGAAGTGTATTTTGTCATGGTAGGAGGATGGATACAGGACTGACAGAGCAGATCCAGGTGCTTTGGGGGTGCTGGAAATACATGTGCTCACTACCAGCCAAGTTTTTACCAGAGTGCTAGCCATGATAATATGTAATGCACAGCACTCATCTGACCATTATGTGGAAAACTCATTGTGTAATCGACATACTTCAACAAAAATTACATAGAACAGTAGCCTAGAGTCAGTAGAATGTACTGATATCCATACAATCATTGATGGTCCATTGTCACAGTCAAATGGGGAGCAACTCTGCGAAAATGCCATTTGTGCATTTCCTTTTTGAGACACTGTAAATAATCATGGTGAGGGTTGTTGAGATTCTGTGAATCAAACACTAGGTCTTGTGCTCTGTTAACACAGGCAGACTGTAGTGATACTACACTATTCATGTTACTAAAAGACATAGGTTGAGCACTGGACTTGACTCACCAATGAGTCAAACCTAATAGAAGCTTAATTGAAATGCAAGCTTATTACACTTCTCAAGGATCGACCACATGATGATCTGGATGCAGTCTTTATGACTCAGCTATGATTTCATCAGTCTGGAGCTTTTCAAGCTTCACAACTGATGTGTTGTGTCATTCCAGCCTCAACCCCACTTATTTCAAATATGTGGAGCAGCTTGACAGATGCTCTGATGTCATCCTGACATCATTAACCTCATTCTGGATGCATCACATACATACAAGTACATTCAGATTCCTGAATGTATTTCAAGGTGATAAGCACCATGATGTAATAATAACAACATTCATTTCCTCTCAAGATCAAGCCTCTTAGATGCTCACAAGGGTTGATCTCATCAATCTTGACTAACCCAAACTTGATCACAAGAACTTTAGTCTGTCTTAGTGAGTTTCCTTAGCTTACCTCTTCCTTCTCTGCCCTGCATAACAGAAGTACCCTTGTACCCTCCTATCAAGGGCCAGCCACAATGGCTATATAATCTCTGACAGAGAAAGAACAATGCTGTTCCAAGATAGAACAGTCGTAAACTTCACCATCCTTGAGCAGGCTTACAGAGCAGTTGCTCAAGTCAACTGAGATGACTGACATCCTCTGTCCACAGAGTTCAGGAGAAGATGAATGAATGAGGTTCCCTTGCCAAAATTATCACATGAAAAGGTCTAGTACAAAGGCTATGGTAATCAAGAGATCTGTCTTATACTTAATGACTATATCTGCTGACCTATCATTAAGCCATCCTTCTGACCCCAATTGCATTCACCTAACACCATATGATTGATTTGAATCTCTTATAGCCATATAATCCAGTTCTAATGTGTATAAGCAAAATTCAAGTGAGCTTTGTAATGTTTAATAGAAAGGAGAGGGCATTTCTTGATTACCACAGCCTTTATACTAGACCCTTTCATGTGATAAAGCACTATGTTGATAGAAAGGGTCTTTTTGATGATATTAGAAATGGTTTGGGTATCATAAATAGCATTATTGGCCTTGCAAAACCTAACTGAATACATAGTATGTTAAATATTATTACCAGTGCACAGCTGTGGTTATGACTTCTCCAAATTTATCTTACCTATTTATACAGGCTCTGACTTTCCTTCACACACACACACACACACATATATATACTTCAACTCTGTATGTAGATAGCTCAGCCTGAATATCATTGTAGACAATCTTCTCCTATCTCTCTTTGGATTCCTTTAATGCATCTCTGATCAAGAAGGCTGTGACAATGCAAGGGCATGACACACAAGTCATGTGCCAAGCCTTCACCCCTTTGAACATGATTCTTCAGACCTCTGGCCATCTATGGCATTCCTTCTCCTTTAATCTCTGACCTCTGACTGGTGTTTGAGTGGAGGATGACCAGGTCTTAACAAGAAGAGACATTAAATTATTGGATTCATGGTATTGTATGCAGAATATATGCTAACAGTGTTGTTATCTTTACATAATGCCTACAATGCCCTGCTCTGATAGCTAAGGTAATGTGACAGGGTATTTTTTTTGGTCATGCTGTCCTTCACAATATAATGGAACCCTCCAGTACCTAGGGGTGAGGTATATCTATTGTGTTTTGTTAGTTGGTTTGCTATGTTTTTTTATTTGCAAAGTGCTAATGGAATGCAAGGCAAAACAATGACCAGACAAACATGGTCATTACACCATCTTCTTTAGGAGGATTACAAGATTGCCTCCTGCTCTACAATCATACTTTGGAAATCTCCACTGACTGTGGCAGTGATGAAACAGTAATTGTCATTGCTAGCTTATCATGTAGTCATCTCTAAGTGGTGAATCTGAATGTTTCCATCAGAGTTTTGGTGAATCTCTGCTGACTGTGGCAACAATAAAACAGTAATTGTCATTGCCAGAAACACTCCTTATTGTGTAGTTGTCTCCAAGTGGTGAATTTAGATGTCCACATTGGAGTTTGTTATAATCACCCCCTTTTCTTTCTTGTCACTTACCTACACATGGGTATAAGTTCCAATCTGGATGTTCTTTTCTTTTCATCAGACTATGATACCATGACTTCCCATCTGCTTCCATCACATTCTATGTGATTCCATTTGCTCCATCAGTGACTCCACCCTTACCTACCCTGAACCTGTCCAGTGTCTATTTAAACCCCATTATCTTGTACTTGTATTTTCCAAGCTAGAACTCCCCTTCATGTACCTCAATACACTGGGTCTTTGCTTCACTCCTCACTCCTCATCTTAGCCTTGTCAGAAATTCCTTGCTCTTTGAGACCTCATATCACTCTTGAGGCTATGCTGTTCCAGGGAACCTCTTGCCAACCAGAGGCATTAGACCTTTGGGAAGTCTTCTCTTCAATGTTCGATTGTTGAGATAGAGCAAGCAGAAAGCCTTGTTCTTCCAGAACCCTTGTACTTTGTCCTCGCAGAGCAGCTTGCCCTGCTCTCCTTTGTCCTTAGTACTCTATACCCTTCTTAGGGGCTATGCCTATCCTCTACCTGAGGTAGTCATAACAGAGTTTTGGTAAGTCATTTCAGCATATAGGTGTACTTTACTCTTTCTGAGTTTTCTTTTTTCTTTCCAGTATCATAGGTGTGTGGTGTGTCATAGTGCTCTTTTTTGAGCAGATACAAGAAGCTTAGAAGCAAGCACAAGACAGTATGTATCATTCACATATAACAATGTGCTGTAGTTATGTTACTTCTGTTTCTTTGCAGCTAGGATATTATCTAACTGCTGTACATCCTCATCTAACAGCTTTGTTGGAACATGTACCTCAAATGAAGCATGATAAGATCATCAATAGAACAATTCTCAAAATCCTCTAATTGAGGGTATACTTTTAACATCTTTGAATTGTGAATAAGTGTCATATTCTGTGTAATCAAGACAACTCCAACCTCTGGACAAACTCCACTGATCCCTCAAGTGACTCCTCACCAACTCTGGACCTTCATCCCTCCAGACACATCTTAGATACCCTTATGTACTTTCCTTGTTCTGTATTTAGTTTAGTTTCACCTCTCTGTTTCCTCTGACACTGTGTAGCACAGCTCTGGCATATAACTCTCCAACCTCTGTCTTACATATCTACATAGCCCTCCATTACTAATCTGCAGTTCCTCTTACATATATATACTCCAACTTTGTATGTAGATACTTTAGCCTGAATATCACCTTAGGCTCTCTCTTCCAATCTTACCCCAGATCCTCTGATGCATCTCTGACCAAGAAGGCGATAACAGTGCAGAGACATGATACACAAGTCATGTGTTAAGCCTTTACCCCTCCGGATGTGACCCTCCAGATCCCCAGCCAGCTCAGGCCATTTGTCCTCCCTCAATCTCCAATCTCCAACCAGAGTTTGAGCAGGGAAGATCCAGTCTTAACAGTAAGGTAGCTTGTTTGTCCTTTACATGTGCCTACCTGCAGCTTTACAGTTCTTATTGCAGTGAGTTCTTGCCCACTACTGCATTGAGTCGTGTCCAGATGTTTCTTAATCACCTTATTTGTGAAATGCTCGGATTCTGGTGGTAAGTATAGTATTTATGTGTTTAAATGAACAGATCTTAAGTTTTTTGAACTCAATCTCTCCCCAGCAAAGCTGGTCTTTTATATTGTATCCAATATAACATGGCCTACTGACTTCTCTAGCTGGTTTCAGCATCTTTGCAAGATTGGCAATATTAGACTTGAGGGAGAAAGGGAAGGATTCACTTGGAGATGGTGAGCCTTGTCTATCCTGGTCTGTTCAAATACTGTGGGAAACAGAAATAGTTATCTCTTTGTGTTAAGATTTTGTGAATCGAATGCTAGGTCCTGTGCTCTGTTAATACAGGCAGATCATAGTGATAGTACACTATTCATGTTACTAAAGGTATAGCTCAACTGTTAGGCTTGACTGATGCATCGGTTAAATCTAATTAAAGTGTAAACTTAATTACCTTCAGGATTCATATGATGATCTAGATGCAGTCTTTATGACTCAGTTATGATGTCATCACTCTGGAGCTTTTCTACCTCCACAACTGCTGTGTTGGGTTGATTCAGACTCAACTCTACCTATTTCAAATAAATGGAGCAGCATGACTGATCCTATGATGTCATTCTGACACCATCAACCTTGTTCTAGTTACATCACATACAAGTACATACAGGTTCCTAAATGTATTTAAAGGTGATAAGTACCATGATGTAATTAATAATGAGATTTATTTACCCTTGAGATCAAACTTCTAAGAAGCTCACAAGGGTTGATCTCATCAATCTTGACTAACCCAAACTTGGTTACAAGAACTTTGATCTCTATCTTGGTAAGCATCCTTGACTTACCTCTCTCTTCTCTGCCCTGTGCAACAGGAGTACCCTTGTACCCTTCTGTTAGGTTATCAGCTCTGCCTAGGCATAGTGGGTAAGCAGGTTATATCTTTTGAAATATTTCATCATACCTCCTGCTCCTGCCTCATGAAGAGACGGAGTTTTTGTTTATGGGTTCTTTGATGCTCTTTTCATCCTCATTGCATGCTTTGGTATCAATTTGGGACAAGCCTATAGAATCACTGATAGACTTTATGAATTTCAATGGAGAGATATCACTCACCTCTTGATAGATTTCACTGATGATAATCACTGGTCCCTATTCTATACTGCCATGTTTGAAGGCAAAGTTACAATCTTCAGTTGTAGCTTTCATAGAATTGAACTAGAACCCATTGGTGAGGAGGCCAATCTTCCACATAGTCAAGGATCTTTGGTTCTGGAAATTCTGAGACTTTAATTAGTCAATGAGAACATCCAGAAACATGTTCTAAAAATCCACATACATATAGTGGTTCAAATCCTCCAAGATCTCAAAATTTCGATTCTAATCCATTGCATCATTCTCATCATTCTCCTATAACCTCAATTTATATTCTTGTTCAGGCTATACAAAATGTCTTAGCAGAGCAAGCTCAGACCTTACATCAACAAGCAGAGTTGATGGGACTGTTGCCTCAAAATCCTACAAGACTTGAGTCACATCCTTTGCAATAATTGTTCATCCCTCCTACTCCTGCTCCATCACTTGCTCCTGAAAAAGACCTATTTGGTGGATCTGATTACACAAGAAGATTCCCAGAAGAGCTTAAGATAAGGCTTATCAACTGGGATCTGGCTGCCCGAAGAGGTACTTCCATCAATACTCACAGCTTAACTTACATTTTGAAAAGGGCTATCCATTTCTCAGACTTGGTATTTCCTGGAGTTTCACTTTTTGCTCCTTATACCTGGTGTACTATCCTTTTGAAAAGAGAACAAGTCCACTGCTGTGAATTTAATGAAAAGATTCCCTTGATTTAGATATCACTGGATCATTTTATCAGGTGGTTGAGACCAGTGACATTACAGAGGTACACCCAGGAGTACCAAAGAATGCACATTGCACTTGGTGCAACTGCTACTTTCTGAGAGGCAAAGCTGATATCTGCATTGGAAATAATAATCAAATTGTCCAAAGAAGGGGTTCTCAGAATCATTTATCATCCCACTCAGGATTACCCTTCATTCTCATTCCAGAACACCTCTTTTCACACCTCGATCAGCGGTACCTCATACCAGGTCAATATGATGAACTTCCTCTCCTACATTCATCATATTCCTGTCCTCTTCCACTCCCACCATCTTTACCCAGATATTCCAAACTTTCACCTAGAACCAACTCTGGTCCTTCCTTGTCTCCATCTCATGAATGATGGAGTCCCTATGAATCTCAATCCACACCCATTTTTGAGCCTTTCAGAACAGAGGAGGACCAATCACAACAAGTTCCAGAATCTAATATATCTCAAGCAATGGGCAAGAGCAAGGGTCAAAGAAGAAAATGTATTGGAAATGGGAGAAGAATGGGTCCAACCATATCTGAATCAACAGCCCTTCCTCCAATGATTCTATTGGATTAATCTGCTGGGACAAGTCAAGTACAGAGTTCCTCTGACCCTGATAGACTCCCTCTTCACCTCCACCTGGACTACATCAGCTTCACAGTCTGGCACAGAGGGAACTATCTGATGATTCCATACCTGAAGGTCTTTTTATTTTCACATCCTTACATTCACTCAGAGATGGTCAACTTCCTGACACTGGGGCTGGTCTACCCAGTCAAACTCCAATGGATAGAGACCAGGTGGATGTTGGAGGACCAAGAAGGGATCAACAGTAGGGCATACAATGAGGAACCTCAGGCGAATATCTATGAAGGTGCTGGTTAGGCATTCCTGGTGTAATGTAGCTAAAGGACTCAGGATGAAGTCCTAAGCAAATAAGTAGGGTGCAAGTGTACATCTTGACCCAGGGCATTGAAAAAAGAATGAAAGAGAACTATAAAAAGGGCTCACTCGTCCACAGGACACTGAAAAACTGAGTCTGGCTTCCTCTGTTCAGTAGGGCTAGGAAATCAACTTTGGTGTTGCAAGACCAGAACATGAATGGAGGAAACTGGAGGGAAACTGGCTTAGGATTGATACTGAATGGAACTAGATGGCTTGCATATTGATCGTAGGGGAATTACATCTCTAATTTGGGCATACCTGAATGATATATAGTAAGAGAAACACAAAAGAAGACTATTCAACTCTAAAGGAATGGATCTGGTGTGCAGGAAAGTGATCTGGTGTGCAGGAATCTGGTATCTGGTGAACCAGATAGATATCCTGTGTGCATGGATTTGGGTCCGGTACATTGAACTGAAAGAAAACAGTAGACAAATGGTAGATGGATCAAAAACTGACCTTCAGACAACTACCAGATTGACTTGAATCAGGATAGACAGCAGTGCAGAGTGGTCTCGGATCAACTGGAGTGCAGGATAGGGACTATAGATGGCTAGAGACGATTGTATATCACTGTAGGAAACTGTACTTTCCTAAACTGGTTCAGTCTCACCATCAAACTTGTCATATCTGAGCTCACTGGTTTGGGTTTGAGGTGATTTAAAGGAATTATTGTAACCCAAGTCATAAGAAACTTCTTCTCCAATCTCTTTGCTCTAACATGGAGGTAGAAAGTAAGGACTGGAGAATGAACGGAAAAGATGAAGAAATCCCTTTGTAGGAGATGATGCTGGTCATCATGGACCATTGCCTTCACCTTCATTGGGAGTCTCTTCCCTCTTTCAGGAGCCTTATGGCCATCCAACATCATATAATCTATGGTCTGATAAAGAATGTCAGATTATCTATCAAGGTTTTACAGATGTGTCCTTGGAAAAGTGTCTTGAAAAACATTATAGAAGATTATGGCAAAGAAGAGCTCCAATTGTTGGAGAAGAAAAACATAGGCATCTCAGGATGGTTTAATGACAATTCTCCCTTTTTCATAGATGTTCCTCCCTTCTGGCCACTCCTCTCATGTCTATCTTCTTCTTCATACTGTTTCAACTTCAACGAACCCTTCAGAAGCTTTCTCAAACTATCCATTTTCCTCCCTCAAGTCTTCTCTATTCCTTATGTCAACTATTCAGTTCAAAACATCTTGATTCATCCTGAAATTCTTTCCAATGATGTATTGCCAAACCCACATTTCTTTGTGGAGACATACTATACAAACCTCGAAGCAATATCATGGAGACTGATGCCAAAATTGTATCAAGTTACAAAAACATCAAGTTCCATGAATTGAAGAGGATAAAAGAACTAAGAACAAAGGAATGGGGAATGAGAAGACATTGAGAACTGAAGTGGAAAAGAAGAAGAAAGACTCAGAGAAGGCAAGGTTTAACTTCTGAGGAACAATCTGTTGCAGATGTCAAAGAGCACCTACTCTCTCCACATGATCCAACTCAGGAATTCAAAATACTGGATCTAACCAAAAATGAACCACATATAGATATAGCAGATCAAATCAGGAAACCAGGAAGATTGGCTAACCCCAATCGAAGATCTAATGATGAAAGACCAGACTTTCAGGCTATTTTTGATCATTACATGTTTGATGATGTCTTTGATCAAATTTTTTACTGACATTGTTCTTCTTAGCTGAAATTAAATTGGCTCAACTTTTCACTGATTCTACAACTCTTCAAACACTTTTGTGTCAAATTCCTGTTCTAACTGGTCACAATAACCACCCAGAATGGAGAGAAAGAATGAAGAACTTTCTTAAGGCTTACAACCTTTGGGGACTTGCAGATGAAACATGCACCTAGGGTGGCACTGTTGCAGCAAGAAGAGAAACCTGGTGTTTGTTTGATGATAGAGTTTATGGAAATCTTTGTATGTCTGTAGACACCAACATTGCTGCAAGACTCTCAATCTATGACATGCACCATGTTGTTGGTAGCACTGGAGCTGATGTCAATGACACCATTAACTCCAAAACCCATGATGCCTGGATTGCTCTCCAGAATCTTTATCAAGCATCAGGAATATCAGCACAGTTCAGCCTTCGAACTGACCTCAACAATTTCAAGATCAGAACAGATAGTGTTGAACAATTCACAAAGGACATGAATCATATCCAAACTCTCTTCAACAAGCTTGAACTTGCAGGAGACAATCAAGCTTAATCTGTTCGAGCCATGCATTGCATGGTTCGACTATCAAAACATCTCAACCACCTTGTGTCAAACCTGACACAGTCTACCAACATTGGAAATCTAACCCAAGATCATGTCCATAATGCTGTGGTTGCAGAAATCAATCTTAGAAAAGCGCAAGGTACACAAGGTCCTTCAAAAGGACATGCCAAGGCTATTGCAGAAGCACTCAATGCAACTGCAAACAGAACAAATCCTTTCAAGAGAGGGCCACCACAGTAAAACAAGTGGCAGTCTCAAACCATGGAACAAAGCTCCAGTGAGCACACCCAAGGTAAAAATGGGCCACAAGCCCAAAAGAAAGGATTTAAACCCTGTCACCTGCCAACATCAAGAAAAGAAGCAACAGAGGTGCTTCAGTTATCAAAACTGAAAGAAGAAAACTGGCAAAGGACAAAGACCTGGTGCAAAGATGGTAGAAGGCTTTGTTGGGATGGTAGAGGAAGAAGAATTTGAAGAAGATGCTGAACAATTCTTCGATTCTGAAGAAGAAGCTGACATTAGAGACTGTACTAATCCTTTCAGCACCACCCTCAATGGTGAACAGGACAAAGACGCTGGAATGAACATGGCTAGTGCACCATCTCAAGTATGGAATTCTCCATACATAGCACCACCCATACCCATTCAACCAGTGGCATCCCCAAATCCATCAATCATCTCATTTTCAGAAGAGCCTATGCTCATCAGTAGGCTGTTTCTTATTCTGAAGTGTACTCTCTCATTCTAACCCACTTTATTGTGGTGACAACCTCCCAGAAGGCAGAGATCCTTCAAATCAAACTGAAGAAGGAGGACAAGTACCTCTAGTATGTGACAGGAGAAAATATAAAAAAGGAAAAAGAAAGCAGGTTCTATTTTGAGGAGGTTTAACTGATTGGACAGAAAACATAACATGGGAAGATCAACCTCATTGGTATGCAGATCATCATAAATTCTATGGTTCTTTCAGCTATGGTTATTACCATCCAAACCAGGATACCCCTGGGTATTACCTGAGGAATGATCATTATGATCTAGACATAGGAGATTCAATGGATTATGATGCAAACCTTGGAAAGCAATCAACTTATGGTGACTGTTATACTGTGAGAGACAAGAAATGGGAATGAATGGCCCAGCCACATCTTCTCCAATATAAAATGTATGTACAATCAGAGACTTCCAAGCACAAGATCATTGACTTGTTGACAGCAGATATTCTGATCATCTTTCACCATATATAGATGACTTCGCCCACATAGGAAACAGAACATGGTATGCCAAAACTGCTGAAAATTCACCTTTCATATGATATGAACCTGGAAAGGTTATCATTCAACAAGATGGTAAACCTCCAGTCACCCTAGAAAAAGTCTGATGCACTTCAAAAGCAAAAGAGCATCTACTTTCACTTCCAACTCTCACTCTGCATGACTTTAGATGTGGGATTGAAGGAAAAGAATCCAAAATTTGGGACAAATGTGGTAGACTTGTAATACAGGCATCTGCTTTATCACCATAGTCTAAGTTACATTGGTTTTGATCATCTCAGGTCACACCAATGAACCATCAAGCAGCCACACTGCAAGAGACATCTTCATATGAAATATGGAACCAGCACTTTGGGCACACAAGGAGTCAAAAATCTGACAGGCCTACCTTGATGTGCCATCCCCATGTCTCATCCTCTTTGTAAAGGATGTGCTATGGGCAAAATTTCCAACAGATCCTTTCCAGACTATTCAAAAAGAGAAACATAGACACTTGAACTGGTACCCACAGATCTAATGGATCCTTACCCTGTGGAATCAAAATCAAAAGTATGCTATGTTCTTACTTTCATAGATAATCACTCTGGTTTTGCACTTGTTGCATTTATCAGAGACCAAACCACTACTGCACAACACTTTTAAAACATGGTTTCTTGGGCTGAAACCTTTCCTGGTCAACATCTCACCTCTGTTCATTCAGACCAAGGAGGAGAATTATTGGGCAAACTTCATGGTTCTTCACTTCCAGGGATATCACTTATCAAACAACAGCATCCCATACTCCTCAGCAAAATGGTTGAGCAGAGAGATTTAACAGACCCATAATGGAAAAAGCAGAAGCTATGCAACATCATGCATGCCTACCAAAAGCTTTTTGGCAAGATGCAGTAGAAACAGCAACTTTTATCTATAACAGACAACTAATGGATTGTCAAAACTGAAAGACCCCTATTGAAATCTTCAAAAGTGGTAACAAACCATATGTCTCTTAATTCCGAGTATTCAGTTGTAAAGCATTTGTATACATCACTCCAGAACAAAGAAGAGACAAACTCAGCGCCAAAGCTGAAGAAATGACCTTTATAGGTTATATACCAAACCCCAAGGCTGGAGATTTTGGTGAACAACCAGGAGGAGAGTCTTCGACTCTACCCAAGCCATTTTCAATGAATCAGCATTCCCTCATTGTCTCAAAGGCCAAGAAGATGGACCGATTCCAATTCCAGTAAAGGCTGAAAAAACAATAGCAAATGGCACCCCTAATGATCAAGAATATCAAGAATCTTGAGATATACTGGTACAATCTTGAGATCTGGTAGTACCCCTACCAATACCAAGAGCAAATTTAAATCCCAATCAACCACAAGCACCGT
The DNA here is from genome assembly GCA_038094155.1 of Pulveroboletus cf. aberrans. NCBI lineage: Eukaryota > Fungi > Basidiomycota > Agaricomycetes > Boletales > Boletaceae > Pulveroboletus > Pulveroboletus cf. aberrans. Next base: position 7,594 of record JBBPTO010000123.1, on the reverse strand, counting down.
TAGAAGGCAGTACTAGTGATAAAAACTCCTCAGAAGATCATCCAGACACATCTTCCACTTGAACAACATCACCAACTCCCTCTAAAATCTCTACTCCAAAGAAGATGGAACAACCACCACCTTCATATCACTCTGTACCTCCTTCTTTTAGACAAGGAAGGAAGTGTCCACCATGAAAAGAAGATATAGACAGACACAAAGTGAAACAGAGATTACTTCCACAACAGGAAGTAACTGAACCAGAGGAATCTGATTTGATAAGGAAAAGAGACTGGCTGCCATCAAGGCAAACTGAAGATGAATCTCTTGTGAGATTCAGATGATGTCCTCATCAATATTATTCTATAAGGAGAGAACATGAATGTAGCTGCAGACCTTCTCAAGAACATGTTTTAAAATCCACAAGGATAGCCCAAAGAAGATTTCAACCAGACTCTGCTTATGGAGATCTCACTTCCATAGAGATAGAATGACAGGGAATAAGGGCTTCAATGCAAACCCCTATTCAGGAGGGTGTACAAGTTCTGAAGGAGCAAGTTCAGAAATGAAACAACCAACCAATCAAGACGGTTTAGAACAACTGTATGAATCGATGTCCAGCTTAGTTGCTCAAAATTCGGTCAAACAAGTGTCAAACTTCAGACAAGACAGACAAGTCATGTCACAAGGTTGGATAAACGGACTATTGGCAGCAGCAGTAACAGGATCTGCTGATTGGAAAGTGCCAATACACTACAAAGACATCGACAAGCTACCACAGGAACAACAGGAAGCATTGCAGACTGCATGTGAAGATGAAATGAAATCTCTACATGACAGGAAAGTCTGGAAGCTTGTAGATTTGCCAAGGGACCATCAACCAGTGAAAGGGAGATGGGTTTTTGCTATCAGAACATGCAACCATGTCAAAGCAAGATACATTGCAAAAGGCTTCACACAAATCTTTGATGTGAACTTGTTAAACTTATGCTAGGGGGAGTGAGTACAACTCCAGAGGAACTCTGAAGTGGCTGGAGTTGCGAGGGTACAGATAAGACTTGGCTTTACCGTGTGTGGTGCACCCTTACTCGAGTTCAGTGGTCTCAATTTTACAGAAATAGAAACGGAGAATGGAGGTTGGAGGTTGGAGTTGAGTCTTCAAGACTCGAGAGGAATCAGATGGAAGTTAAGTTGATATTCAAACTGAAGAATGTACAGCGCTGAAGGTACAGTATATATACTATGGAGGTGCATTGGATTTGTAATGGAGTCATAATCTATGAGTAAGAATTGGAGGTCGGGAACCTATGAACTGGTGCTGTGCAAGCACAGCACGGCAAGAGAACAGAGGCGAGACTAGTACAAATAGAGAACAAAGGAAACATACGTAAGATGAACATAAACAGATAAGGTCTGATGGTAGTACAGAGTGTAGTTAAAGAGAAACAGACCAGAGTTGTTATGGAGTTGACGACCAGAGGTGCAGAGTTGGACTTGTATGATTTCGGGATATGACAGAACTATGAATATACCTGTTCATCTGACACTCGATCTGAAACAGTCAGGTTCCTTCTAGCTTTAGCAGCACTACATGATTGGGAAATATTAGTGCTAGATGTCAAAACAGCATTTCTGTATGGAGATCTCGATGAAGAGATCTACATGACACAATCAGAAGGCTTCATAGATCCCAGGAGCCCCTCAAAAGTCTGTCTATTGAATAAAGCCATATATAGACTAAAACAAGCTGTGCTCCAATAGAACAAGGCACTCTATGCTTCTATTATCAAATTCAGATATCAAAAGCTATGTATATGCTGATACTGGAGTTTACATAAAGAAGAAAGGAAAGATCTTCATCATCATTGTGATATATGTTGATGATACACTTTTCATAAGTAGTGACAAAGCACTAGTCCTTAAAAAAATGAATGTTTCATGAAGAAATGGGAATGTAAAGATCTTGGAGACACAAAGGAACATCTATCCATGAGGATAACAAGAGATTGAAACAAGCGAAATCTTGTCCTTGAACAAATATCCTATGCTGAAAAGGTCAGCAAATGCTTTGGTCAAGAGAACTGTAAAACAGTTACAACACCTTTACCCTCTGGATATAATCCTATGCCATCAACACAGGAAAAACCTGATTCCAAGATTCAAAGCCTCTTTCGATCTGTAATAGGCTCACTTCTTTTTCTAATGCTCTGAATGGGACCAGACATTGCATTTGCTGTGATCAAGATGTCACAGTTCTCTGTGAATCCAACAGAAGAACATTTGCAGAAGGCAAGCTGGATAGTTCACTATATTTCTTCAACAAAGAATCTGTGTATTAAATACTCTGCAAATAGTCCTCAAAATGGTCTTATAGCATACTCTGACACAGACTAGGCTGGAGATGTAGATGTAGAATCATCAAGATTCACCACTGAATATGGAATGATCTCATGGCTTTAAAGGTAACAAAAACATGTTAGACTCTTGTCCACTGAAGCAGAATACTGTGAAATGACAGAAGTGGAAAAGCAAATAGTCTGGATAAGAATCCTATTCAAAGCACTAGGCTTTCCACTCAAGGCAATCCCTTTATGCATGGACAATCAAGGTGCTATGTTTTTAGCATCAAAATCTGTACAGGAAGGTCACACAAAACATGTCAGAAAGGATGATCATTACATCTGAGAAGCCATCAAGTTCAAAGAAGTTGAAGTATTCTATGTTGAAACTATCAAACAATTCACAGACATTTTTATCAAGAGTCTGAGAAATGTCAAGTTTCAAGAAAACATAAAGGCTTTGAAACTCATCCCATATTCTTCAAGCACATAACATTCTAGTAAGGAGGAGTATTGGAATTCTGTGAATCAAACACTAGGTCCTGTGCTCTGTTACTACAGGCAGACCATAGTGGTAGTACACTATTCATGTTACCAAAGATATAGGTCAACCATATTAGGCTTGACTGATGCATCAGTCAAACCTAATTAAAGTGTAAACTTAATTATGCTTCAGGATTGACCATATGATGATCTAGATGCAGTCTTTATGACTCAGTTATGATGTCATCACTCTGGAGCTTTTCTAGCTCCACAACTGCTGTGTTGGGTTGATCCAGACTCAACTCCACCTATTTCAAATAAGTGGAGCAGGATGACTGATCCTATGATGTCATTCTGACATTATCAACCTTGTTCTAGCTATATCACATACAAGTACATACAGGTTTCTGAATGTATTTAAAGGTAATAAGTGCCATGATGTAATTAATAATGAGATCCATTTACCCTTGAGATCAAGCTTTTAAGAAGCTCACAAGGTTTGATCTCATCAATCTTGACTAACCCAAACTTGGACACAGGAACTTTGATCTCTATCTTGGTAAGTATCCTTGACTACCTCTCTCTTCTCTGCTCTGTGCAATAGAAGTACCCTTACATCCTCCTGTTACTTTGTTCTTTTCTCCAGGGTGCACTGGAGAGTGGCTGCACAATCATAAGTACTAGTTACCTGGAATGGGGGCACAGAGCCTGGAGTAGTTGCCCTTGGTCCTCTAACAGGCAGCTCATACGTGCTAAGCTCCTGAGCAACAGTTATGGTGATGAAAGATATGGTTCACTGTACCACCTGAACTTGAGAGAAGAGGAGAGACAAGGTGGGAGGTTGGTTGGTGACATAGAAAGTTGGAGCTGGTGGTAGTTTTTTGGGAGCCATTGTTAATTATGATCTTTGATTCATGTTAACCCATATCTTGTTAGGTCTTTTGTTTTCAATGAGTCTAGCTGATTGCATTGTGAAGGTTGTTTCACACCCCCTATCCCCTATGATGTAAAGTATAGTTAGCCTTGAATATCTCTGTGTGATCATTGATCTTTATTGTCAGAAGTTCATTTGGAGAATGTTCAATTCAAAGTGTCTCAAGCCATTGTCAGATCTCTATTATTCAGTGATTTCCAAGTTGACAGGCAAGTAACAGAAGGTGAGTCAGATTAAATACTTATCTTATTTCAACAATTTAGATGTCCATTATCTTGCACAGGCAACACATTCAGCAGGATTTCCATTTTCACATTTCTTGTGAGTTTATTGATATGTTGAATCTTTTCAGCCTGCAATTTAACATTTGTATGTAAAAACACATGGAAGCTGCTCAAGCAAAGCCGAATGAATGATTGCACTGGCCTCAGACCAACCAAGCAGCAGTGCTTGGAACCATTGGTACCAACAGTTGTGTATCCACTCTATCTTTTTTCTGTTCATTCTAGGTTTACTCCCTGATGTGTAGAATCTCAGGCATCTGAGGGAGAATGATATTTCTTATCCTGATTGCACCAACCCCAGGCTAACCAAGTACCAATGCTTGGAGTCACCAGTGCTGTCATATCCCTTGCAACCAAGTCAACTCTAACCTTCAGAACATCTCTGCTAATTCCTCTGGTGACGTCTCACCAACTCCTCATCTCTGAAACTCTGGACATATCTTAGATACTCTTGTGCACTTCCCTTGTTCTGTATTTAGATTAGTCCCACTCCTCTGTGTCCTCCAACCCTGTGCAGCACAGCTCCAGTTATAACTTCTCTGATTCCATCTTATCTATTTACATACTCTCCAACTTTCCTTCATATATATACTCTGACTCTGTATGTAGATAGCTCAGCCTGAATATCATCTTAGACACTCCTCTCTAATCTCACTCTGGACTCTCCGATGTGTCTCCAACCAAAAAGGCCATGACAGTGAAGAGATGCAACACATAAGTCATGTGTCAAGCCTTCACCCCTCTGAATGTGACCCTCTGGATTTCTGGCCATCTCTGGCCATCACTCCCCCTTCGGCCTCCAATCTCTGACCGGAGTTTGAGTGGAGGAGATCCAGTCTTAACAAGTGCCAATGGTTATGTTCTCTATTTGATTTAGTTCTTACCCTGTACCTTACTCTGATCCTGTGCAGCACACCTTCAGTGAACTACTCATTCAGTGCACTGCTTTAGTTATGTTTCCTCCAGACTTTGTCTTATCAATCAGCTATGTACATACTTACTTATCTGCTTCCTCCATAGTACATATAGTGTATGAACCCTCTGTAACAACTTTAGTTGTGATATTGAATAGAGCTACTAAACATACTATGATATCAAGCTTTATACCAGACTTCTACTGTAGACCAACTGTATCCTCTGATTCTACAACTCTCCTCTGAGTTACTCTGACTTGACTCTGCCCCTCTGGCCCTCTGCAAATATGGGATCACACACCAAGACTTGGGCAGAGGTGCATTACATACAGTGAAGCCAAGGTTTCACCAATGGATTTGAAGATCATACAAGAGTTTGTCTGTCAGACTCTGACACAACCACTTCATTCTCTCACTTCTCTATTATTACTGAAGCTCTAGTCTAACATTTTCTTCACATCTTTCCTTATACAAATCACTTTGTCTATCCTTCTGTGTTGTAACCTTGATTTTCTTTCCATCACTCACATTAACTTGATGCCACAGGTCTGGATGACCCTTCTCAAACTCCTTGATTTTCCTCACCTGCATGAGGGCAAGCTTGATGATCATTGCCCCTAAAGAGATGGAAGAATCTCTTTATCTTGTCCTCTAAGGTAGTGGATGGTTCTATCAGTCAAGAACTGATAGGAAAAGGAAAGGTTATGGATCTTGGCAGAAGAACTCACCAAGGATTAATGAAGTATCACAAGGTAGACAGTATTAGAGTAAGACAGAGAAGGAGGAAACTCGACTTGACTGTCTGGATTACTAGAATGAGTAGAGAAACTGGAGAGTGACCATAAGGGAGCTCTCCTTATATACAGTACAGGACCATTTGTCTCTATGTATGTCTCTATCATATAAGGATAGGTATAAGTTATGAAACATGACTAGACAACTGAAATTATTGGTGGAATATAGATACTAGCCAATGGCATAAGCATCTTGTAACTATAGTGAATGATGAAACAATATGAGAGTGTAAATGACCAATGATTGTGTGATCATGATCTAGAACCTTGGTTATGTAATGAAAAGTAGTAAGTGAATACCAACTTTCAACAGTCCCCTCTCTCTCATGTTTTTCAGCAAAGTAATTCACCCCTTAAAACATTGGATATTTATACCTCATACATGATGTGTTGCTGTAAAATTCTTAGAAACTTCAAAGTGGAACTTCTAAGCCAATGAAAAGGGATGCAAGTGTAGTTTTTGACCCAGGAGATTACAAAGACAGGAGAAGAAAAGGTGAGAATGAATGGGAATGGCTCACTGATGTCCACAGAGAGTTGGGAAATACAGGTCCAATTCCTTTTCATTTGATAGAAATAAGGAATCAACTAGAAGTTGACAAAAGTTGAAGAAGATCAAACTTGAAGACTTAGAATGAATGCTAGATTGTGATATTTCTTTCTAGAACTAAGTTCTAAGTACAAACTTGTAAGTCTGGGAATTTCTAAGACTGTGAATCAGAAAGGAAACATGAAGGAAAGAATGTGCACACAAGATAAAGTAATATTCTGATTAAGAAACACAATTCAAACTCATGGATGACTCATTTGGAATGCAGGACCTAAGGTCTGGTCCTCCAGAGGTTGGAATTCTGATTTGAGAAGATGGCCTGTAGAGGAACAGCAGAGGACTTCAGAGAAGCCCAGAGGACCTATGAATACTCAGAGGAGGTGATAATATCACTATAGAGACCTTTGATGTTCTACATCAGAAGGGCTCCCTTGCATTGGATCCTGGAGTAAAGGTTGACCTCCCTAACCTGCAGTATCTTTGTGGCTTCCTTGCATAGATATCAGCTTTGAGCCCTCACCTTTAAAACTCAAAGATCATCAAATATGTAATGCTCTCTGTTGAAGAAATAAACTCATAATACTGTTACTCATCAAAGATCATTGTGTGCACACAATAGTTTAGCAATCTCAATGATTTGTTTTTGATGCTCTCAAACCAGTTTCAGAGGTGAACTTCTCCTTTCCTGAAGGGAAGAGTTGTAATTGCAGGATAACATGCCTCTGCTTGAGTTGTATTTCAACTCAAGGCATTGTTGAAGGCAGAGAAGTTCTCACAGGCCTCCCACATTGTGTGAAGGCATGGCAGCATCCTGACACATGTTACAGATGGACTGCAGATCTGAGTTCATGCTTTCTTAAATCTGACACAGCTGTCCTTGTCTCTGCCATATGGGCTTGCTCTAAATGGTGAAGACAACATTTGTGCAGTGGTTTTGTGCTCTACAGCCCTTTTAATGGGCAAAATCTCAAAATATTGCACTGTTAGTGTTACAGTCACTTTCACACCCCTTCCAACACTTCCGACCATACTTAGAATATTTGACTCACTAGAAGTGATGCTTCCGAACTTGGAAGCTCAGAAAGCTCGGAAGTGCGGGAACTCGGAAGTGCGGAAGCTCAGAAAGCTCGGAACCACGGGAACTGGAACCTCGGAAGCACTGGAAGCACAACTGTCCAACCAGGACTTTGTATTTCATCATGCAAACCCTTTCCACTCATACAGTATGTCATGCTATGCATTCCAGACCTTCCTAGAACATTCTTATGTCTTCCATGCATCACCCATGACCCTACCATCACTTTATACCCTTACCCT
>JBBPTO010000122.1:0-50430 GCA_038094155.1 Pulveroboletus cf. aberrans | reverse complement strand
GGCAGAGACAGTGTCAATATCCATAGTTTCAGGGTCATGAAGTGGTTTAGGTGTTGTGGGAGTAGCATAGGTAGAGAAAGGGTTGGTTCTTCCTTTGCATGCTTTAGCAATGAGGTTTACTCTTTTCTGAAAGGAAATTGCATGTTTGTACCATCCATCCATGGTTTCTGGGATGTCCTTCATAGAGAGAATTTGAGTACTGAGAGGGGGTGTAATGGCCAACTAATAGAACAAGATGAGAATGATGTCAGTGGCTGAGATTCTTGAGGTGTAAGTTTGGAACTTGGCATTAAAATTTATGATGAAGAAGGTTCACTATCCTTTCTTATCCTTGGTTATTCATGCCAATGATAACTAGGCAAGGGTATTGGCAGCTTCATCCTCTGATGAAAGATTTCTTAAATTTATCAAAAAAATCAGACCACTTGTCAAAGCTTTCTGTGGTTACAGCTTTTCTCCTGAAGGTTTTGGCCCAGACTTTGGCATATCTGAGTGTCATGTACAAGAGGGTGAAGGTGATCTTGTAATCATCAGTCTTATATGTCTTGGTGTTTACTAAAAGGTAGGCATGAACAACATCCAGCCATTTTTTTGACATTGGCAGTGTTGTCATCAAAGGGGATTGGAGGGTTGAGTTTCAGTTCAATAGGCTTCAAGGAGGTCATGGTTTCAAGAAAGGTCTATGGGTTCAGTGGATTCAATGATGGGAAGAAAATTCTATCAGACTGCAGCACAGGTATTGATGATGGGGGAGTTGGCACTCAGGGAATGGATGCAGAATGGAAAAGTCTGTGGGCAAGGTCTAGTGTGACTTCTGTATCCTCCTCAGGGAGAAGATATAGGTCATCATTTTCAGAGGAGGTCTGGTTGTGTGGGGGCAACTTAGAGTCAGAAGGGTCATTGAGGCAGGAGTTCCAACAAATATCAATGGGAAGTCTGAAAGAAATGGAAGCTTATCAGGTAATAGCTATTTATGACAAGCTAGACCTTTTTTTATCCTTGCCTCAGATAGAGGTCAGAGCACAGCCCCTAAGGTGGGTCTAGAGTCAAGGATTCGAGGAGAATTGGGCTAGCCATTCTACAAGAATGAGATTCAAGGGTTCTAGGTGAACAAAGTATTATCCTCACTCAATCTCAATCATCAATCATCAAATGGATTTGAGAACTCAGCAATTGAACATCACTGAGGTTCAAGGGAGTTCACTGAACAGCATTGCCTCAAGCGTGCAATGAGCTCTCACAGAGTCAGAGAGGTTCTAGAAGTGGAGCAAAAACCTTGTATATTAAGGTACATGATGGGAAGGTCTAGCTTGGGAAATACATAACAAGGCAAGTATCATGTATATAGGGATAGGATGAGTTCAGGGTAGGTAAGGGGTGAAGTCACTGATGAAGCAAATGGACTCATATGAAATATGATGGAATCAATGAGTTGTAATATATGTTAGCAAAGAAAAGAAAAGAAAATCTGAGAAGGGACTTATATCCATGCATATGTACAAGGCATGTAACTAGAGGAAGAAAAAGGGGCCAATCATAACAAAAGTCTCAGAGAGTTCAGCAGGACAATGAGTGAAGCAAAGATTCAAGTGTATTGAAGTACATGAAGGGGAGATCTAGCTTGGAAAGGCACAAGGCAAGATGAGTATAGTATATATAGATATGGAGAGAGTTCAGGGCAGGTACAGGAGGAGTTGCTAACAAAGCAAGTGGGATCATATGTAATACAAAGAAACAATGGGTCATGGTATATGAGTCAGCAATAAAAAGAAAAGAATATTCAAGTAGTGACTTATATTCATGCATATGTGAGAGAAGCACATGACAAAAAGAAACAGGGGAGAAACAGGGGCTGATCATGGACAAAATCTGTGCACTATGGAGGGGTAGAGATACCCAGACTACAGACATAAGTAAAGAAAGTGCCAGAATATAGCTAAATCATTCATCTCAGCTGATGCACAGTGGTGGAAAAATGACTGAGGAATGATAAAGCAGACTGACTAAATAGTGATGGAGATCAGAGTGCATGACCTCCAATGTAACCTCAACATAATGTCCGGAATAGGAAATATGAGGTCCAAAGAAGAAAAAGAACATTATTGTCAAAGTATAACTCCAGAGCAACTCCAGTACAACTCCACAGAAGCTCCAACCTGTTTGGTGCATCCTCCACTCTCTTTTACTTTGGAGTTGCATTTTGCCTACTCTGGCATCTTTTCTTGAAACATTATATTTCTTTAAGCACATCATACAATTTTCTGCAAGTCACATAATCCATTTGTTTTCTTTTGTGCACTATTTCTTTCTCATCCTGAACTATTCCTAATGCATATCACTTATTCTTGCTTAACTCTGGGCCAGAGTTGCCAGAGTTGCCATGCACACATATCATTTCATTATTTAATCTCTTTTTCCTCTTCAACTCATCTCAGTTATGACTGCTCACTGGGCAGCTGGCTAAGTACTGGGTATTACTGCCCTTACCATAGATTTTGACAGGTTATGAGCCCTGCTAGCACACACTAGTAAACTTACTGTCAAAACACACCACTCCATTCTCATCTACAGAACACTGTCATTGCCTCAATGCATCCAGGTCCACCTCTGATGACCTCTGAGCTTATCTCTGGAGGCATTGTTACATGTCCTCTACTCACCAGCCCCACAAACTTTCAAATATGGAAGCTCTGCATTGCCTTGAAACTCTACCACAAAAAAAATCTCAGAGTAACTCCTGGGACTGATATATGTCCCACCATGTCTCCTTCTCCAGCTCTTAGTGCCAGCTCTGCCAGTGGAAAAGGATCTGCCACTCCAGGCATCTCCAGAGTCATCACCTCCACTGAAGACATTCAAAAATAAACAGAGCATAATGAAAAGGTCCAGGGTATTATTCAGGATCACATCTGCAATGTGCTCTTAATCAAGACTGCTCACCATACCATGGATAAAGCACTCTTCAACCATATCATCACACTTCATGAGACCTCAAATCTTGCCTCTGCCTTCTACTCTATTCAACAACTCTTCTCCTCTGCATGGGATGGCAAGTCCAATGTCTTCAACCATATTGCCTTCCTTCAGACTCTCAAATCCTTTCTCAGCACCATGAAAATGAGCATAGATAACAAAATGCTCATGTTCATCCTATTAAACTCAGTCCCACACAATCCAGAGTGGAACACCTTCACTTTCTCAATTGTCAACACCACAACAGATGACAAATTAACTTTTGATGCCATCAAAACCCACATTATCTATGAAGAGGCCTAACTCCAGCTCCACTCCTCTGACTCCACCTATGTTACCAAAATGGAGCAGAAGAAAAAGGCAAAAGAAAGGGGGTGTGAGTATCATAAGATAGACAGTTACAACACAATGGAGTGCAGGCAATGTTGGCCATAGAGGTTGAAAGAGAAATACAAGAAAAAGGCCAAAAGAGTGGAGAACACCCCAGACCTCAAAAGGGTCAGAGCAAATCAACTTAGGCAGCAAACATGTAGACCACACATTATACAAATATGACCAAGCCTACACTATGTTCAAGAAGCAAATAAAAGGAACTCTGGTCATTATAGACTCTGGAGCCACCTCACATATGGTTCCATATCAGATGTGGTTTCACATCTACTCCACACTCATCCCCCCTGAAAGATCAATTTTGGAAATCAGAACAGTGGTCCTCCAAAGCCATGTAAAGGACAACACTACAAAATGACAGTGACATCCTACACATTCTGGAATTCATGCTTTCTCTAATCTCTGTACCGAAGTTAGCAAAAGTTGAAATAACTACAGTTTTCCTCATGAACTCCACCTCCTGCTTCATACAAAAAAGGTCCAACACAATCTTCATCAGATCCTATGCCAACAGCCTGTACCATGTGAATGCAACTCCAAAAGCCACTCCAGAACTGAGCCTCATTACTGTTGACATAAACCTTCTCCACTATCACCTAGGCAACATTCAATTTCTCATATACAAATCATGGTCCAACAGGGGCAACTTCAAGGTGTCAACAAAATCTCTGGAGCACTGGGGTTTTGCAAATTATGTATTGTTGAAAAGATGAAGAAACTATCTTTCAAACCTCAGACCAAACCACATGCTACAAAATCCCTAGAGATCATTCGTTCTGACATCAGAGGACCAATATCCTCATCATCTCAAGAAGGCCACTAATACAGACTTCTGATTGTCAACAACTCCTTCCATTTTCCTTGGATTTACTTTCTAAAACAAAAGAGCAATATCCAAAGTGCCTACAAACAATGGAAATTCAATATAAAGGCCTTCTTCCACATGAAGATAGGCTCAGAGCATCCCTCCAAACCACACATCTGTTTCTTCAGGAGCCATGGGAGCAGTGAATACAGAAACACAAAATTTAAGGATACACTCCAAAACAACAGAACACTCCTTGAAATCCCTGCTTCATACACTCCTGAACAAAATGGCCTTGCTGAGCAAATGAATCAAACACTCTCCCTCCTCACAAACTCCATGCTAGAAGATTTCAAACTCTCAAAGTCCCTCTGAACCAACACTATGTCCACCACCACATACATCACAGCTTGGAGCCCAACCTCTGCACTTGAAGGTGACATCCCTTTTCAAAATTTGATCAATCAACACACCAACTTCTCCATATTCCAACCTTTCAGATGCCTCACCTACACTCTCATTTCAAAAAGCTACATGAAGGAAAATTCAGACCACACAGACAAAAATGTGTCCTTCTCAGATATATCCACAGACAACAGACCTACAAACTGTTGGACCTCAAGCAAAGAACCATCATCTCCAGTCAACATGCAACATTTACTCCTGTCACACATGGTAGAGAAGAGAGAGGCAAGATGAGGATACTTACTAAGACAGAGACTAAAGTTCTTGTGACCAAGTTTGGGTTAGTTGAGATTGATGAAATCAACCCTTGTGAGCTTTTTTAAAAGCCTGATCTCAAGGGGAAATGAATCTCATTATAAATTACATCATGCTTATCATCTTTAAATACATCCAGGAATCTGTATGTACTTGTGTGTGATGCAGCTAGAACAAGGTCAATGATGTCAGGATGACATTAGAGGATCTGTCATGCTACTCCACTTACTTCAAATAAGTGAAGTTAAGTCTAAATTATAGCAGTTGTGGAGCTAGGAAAGCTCTAGACTGATAACATCATAGCTGAGTCATAAAGACTGCATCTAGATTGTCATGTAGTCAATCCTAAGTGTAATAAAATTACACTTTAATTAGGTTTGACTGATGCATCAGTCAAGTCTAATGCTTGTATGTTTAACTCACTCAGTGAGTCAAGCTTCATACTCAATCTGTGTCTTTAGTAACATGAATAGTGTACTGTTACTATGGTCTGTGTTATGACTACCTTGGGTAGAGAGTAGGCATAGCCCCTAAAGAGGATCTAGAGTACTAAGGACAAAAAGAGCAGGGCAAGCTGCTCTACAAGGACAAGGTATGAGAGTTCTGGAGGAACAAGGCTTTCTGCTTGTTCTGCCTCAACAATTGAATGTTGAAGAGGATAGACTTCCTGATGATCTAATGTCAATCAGGTGACAAGAGATTTCCTGGAACAGTATAGCCTCAAGAGCACTATAAAGTCTCAAAGAGCAAAGAGGTTCCCAATGAGAGACTAAGATAAGGGATAAGGGGTGGAGCAAAGACACAGTATAGTGAGGTACACAAAGAGGAGGTCTAGCTTGAGAAATACTAGTACAAGATGACAAGGTTTAAATAGACATAGGACGAGCTCAGGGTAGGTAAGGGTGGAGTTGCTGATGGAGCAAATGGAATCACATAGAATGTGATGGAAGCAGATGGGAGTCATGGTATCATAGTCAGCAACAAAAAGAAAAAAACATCCAGATTGGGACTTATACCCATGCATATGTAATCAGTAAGAGAAAAGGGGGCTGATCATAACAGTCTGCCTGTATTAATAGAGCACAAGACCTAGTGCTTGATTCACAGAATCCCAACACAATCATCCTGTGTTGAAATTCACAATTTCATGCCCATACCAAGCACATTCAGTGAAAATATCACTTGATCTAGTCAGAAAAGAAGAAGTGGTGGTTCAGTACATCTCTACCAGAAACATGATAGCAGACATTCTCACAAAACCACTCATCTGAGAAAAACACTGGAAATTTGTTCAAGCCATGGGTCATCACATGCACACAATTGGGAGTGTCAAAGTATAACTTCAGAGCAACTCCACAGGAGCTCTAACCCATTTTGTGTGTCCTCTGCTCTCTTTTACTTCAGAATTGCATTTTACCTATTCTGGCATCTTTCCTTGACACATCATGTTTCTTTAAGCATGTTGTACAATTTTCTGCAAGCCATACAACCCATTTTTCTTTCATGCACTGTTCCTTTCTCATTCTGAACTATTCCTAATGCATATCACTTATTCTTGCTTGACTCCAGGCTGGAGTTGCCAGAGTTGGTACACACACATATCATTTCACTATTTAATCTCTTTGTCCTCTTCAACTCACCTCAGTTGTGATTGCTCACTGGGCATTTGGCTGAGGTGAGGTCCTTTACCTCCTTTACCTATGATTGTGCTAATAGCATGCAGTACTGGGTATTACTACCCTCATTCAATATTACATGGTCTGGACCTCCATGACTGGAATGCATATCTTGTTATGATTGTCAAAAACATAACTCCTCTGAGGTCCTCTGACTTACTCTAGACTTGTTCTGCCACAACTCTGAGGCTTGTTCTACAGAGTACAACTCCTGACTCTGGAGTTACTTGAAGTTGACTACCACACTTGGTAACTGTTAAAATCTATGGTAAGGACAGTAATACCCAGTACTCAGCCAGATACCCAGTGAGCAATCACAACTAAATTCACCTATGGTGCTACATCAGTTGTTTCACTGACAAGGAAACCTATTACATCCCTTCCCGATTTCCCTAGTTGGGTCTATTTATATAATCAATGCTTGAAAATCGGTAAGTAACCCACATTTTATAATTATTTTGTTTTGGTCGTCACGTAGTAGATTGGGCTTGTTCTTCTAATCAGAAGGTGTCAAAGTGTAGCCGGCTCCGGCATTCGTGGCAACTGCTCGATAGATCTGGCAAAAGTTTCAGGGGTGAATGCGTCAGGGGGTATATATTCTCAGCTCAACGACACGTCCGCCCAATTTCATGGTGTATTCCCTTAAGATCTTCGTTGCGCTCATTGCTGCAATTTCCCCGACGTCCCCCTCGCCTGATGTGGACAGAAGAAATGTAGGTTGCGTTCGTTTTCTATCCAAGCAGGCGGATCAGTACGGACCATGTCTTTCTTCTTGCAGATCGTTCCATTCCGAGTCGATCAGTCAGACAATCATGATGTAGGTTACCTTATTCTCCGACTCCTACCCAAAGGAAGGAGGGGTCATTGCTTCTCTCTTGCAGATTCGTTCCAGAGACAAATGCCCTGAGGTCCTTTATTGCTGGCATGACAGTACGCCCCGATGATCTCTACCTCACGTGGCGCGCTAAGACACATGACTGCAGGCGATAACTGTACTCCCCAGTTAGACCCCCTTTATTACTCGGACGTGCAGGGGCTTTGCACTCTAGGAGAATACATCAATTGCGTTTGCAACATCTGCGAGCCTAAACCCATCAGTTGCGAGTTTGGTGACTGCAACGGAACAAAGCAGTGCACGTTGCGGTTCTTTGGACGCTGCATTAAACACCATTACTTTTGTACCACCGGAAAGTATACAAATTGTCGCTGTATCAAGTAGAGGATGGGGGCTGCATTAGTATTACGTAGTACAGCGAGCATCTCTGAAGACATGTCGTTGCGTCGTAGATCTTGTTGGACGTGTCCAAAGACACAATTTATGTAAGTTGTGCTCGCACCCTCGCATTCCCGTCCGTTCACCGTCACTGTGATGGCCAACGGTTCAGCGCTCAGCGTCAGTCAAGTTCGAATCACGGAGTTTCTGGGCGCCTGGTTCAGCTCGAGGCACACGGATGCACTCGACGGGTCGTATCTTCAGGTACTAGTAAGGCTCCGACGGATAAGGCTGGCATCACCCGGACTGTTTATGCCCACAGTGATTGGCGGAATAATAAATTTGACGCAAGGAGATGTGCGTGCTCATGTTTGACAGGTCACAAGTTCATTTATTCTTGTCGCCAGCGGGGCAGTTTTGAATACCGCCGACGTCACCCCGGTCAGGCCCCGAGCCGGTACTAGGCGACGTCTTCGGATGGGTCCAAGTTCCATTGGATTGTTCTGAGTGCATCATCGTCAAGCGTGGAAAAAACGATCGAGTTTAATGGTGCCATCACATGCCCACCGTACGTGACGAAATGGAGAATGGAAGACCGACCGCTGGGTGAAATCACGATCCCATGCCAGGTGTCAGAGGGTCCATTGTACCACTCTGACGGAAAGAGAGAACGACACGACTGTGCAAAAACTATCGCTCGTCACACAGGCAAGTCGATCACACCCGCTCTCATGTCATCCTAAAACCAAGTGCGACAGGGCCTCGTTTTCACTCCCGACTCGGAGGGCTGGCCCACACAGAGCCCGGCCATGGGCGATCTCAAAGCGGATCATACCAAATTGCTTGCAAGGCTGGATGCTGCGGGTAAATTGTAAGATTAAAGATAATGATATTGCATTCCTGTTTTCTTACCTCGTTTACATTGATGAAGTCCCTGCTGGCTCACACATCAAGATCAGCTTTGCTGGTGATTCGATGCGCCATTGTGATCGATTTTAGACATGCAATGGATAACAGAACCACTGTAGATGCAAAACATAAAATGAGCAGTAAGAGCGCATCAGAATGTGGTGCTGAAGTCCATAACGAAACACACTGTAGTGGTCCAAATCTTGTTTTCACATCCTTTATTCTTCGTACTACATAGCAAACCATCGCCTTCATGTTGCCTCCATAGCACTCAACTATGTAACATGACCCTATCCATATTTTTCGCAGACGCACTGACAGCGCTGACAACACAAGGACAGCATCAACGACTCACGCAGTAGCGACAGTCGGAGGACACTGCGGCGCGACGAGCACCTTTCCATAATTCGCAGCGACCCACAGCAAAACGCCATTCGTCCAGCCAAACCCGACCTGCACCGTATATTCCCCGCCATACCCCGAGGAATCCACGTCTAGGTTGGAAAACTTTTCAAACATCTTTTTTGCCCACGCGTCAGCCAAAAAAAAAAGAAAAAAGTTCACGACGGGACGCACGTTGCCAGTGTTGTTGATGCTGTTGGTCAGATTCAATTGTGCGGTCGACAGCCGGGGCAACAGGTCCGGAATAGACCCTCCGGTGGCGTGCCTGTCAAACGACGCTGACCCGTCGACCAAGAAAAAAAAGAAAACGGCACGCGCGCTCACCAGCTACACAAGACGCTCGTAAAGTACCTGTTCGCCATTTCGCGTTTGAGCGTGGCCGCCCAGCCCTCACAGGCGGTGGCGTTCCCGCCGTTCACGACGGTCCCGTTCAACCGGTTCACGTCAGCGCCCGGTCCCGTCGCCGTAAAGTTTTTGCTGGGCTGGTCGTGATACGGTTGTCCCGGCAGCTGCACCTCTGTGAAATTCAGTTGACCGGCCGGGACGAGGTCGTACGTCGACTGTCCCGAGCCAGGCATGGGAAGGGCGTCCGTCGTCAGGTTTGAAGGCAACGCCTCGAGGGCCGAGAGGATGATGTATTGGTGAGGAGGCCACGCGTTCGGTGCGTCCCTGGTGGAAACACGTCAGCCGGGCCAAGAACCGATCGTCGCTCACCAATTCAAGCCCGTCCAGTCCACGAACGTGACAGGAAACGTGCCATTGTACTTGTTCATCACCATGTTGACCGAGGAAAAGTAGCCAAACGCGTTCGACTGTGAGGCGAGGACTTTGTCGGGAATGATGCCGTTCCAAACCGGATAAAACGTCGCGGCCGTGAATATCGAGTTTCGTGCGTTCGACGTGAGGTTAAAGTCGTAAAACGCCAGTTTTGACCCATCCCACATCAGGTCCAAGATGCCAGCACGGATGCCAGCGGCCGTCCGGAGGTGATCGGCAGCAGCCGTCGCGTTCGAGCTCCCATAAAGACCGGCCAAGAGGATGTGGGCCTTGTCTGTAAACGACCGTCAGTTCCAGATCGCATACACCAACCGCGGATCACTCACAGAGGATGCTGTTCAGACAGATCGGAATGTGATTCTTGACGTTGAGCGTGCGAAGACCAGGATTGCCGAGTTGCGGGACGGTCTGGAAACGCGAACTAAAGTCCCAGCCGGTCTCTGCGCCAGACGCGAGCTCGCTGTAAATCTCGGCGGCCTGCGATGCGGTCAGGGGCGTCGACAGGGTCGGGTCGTTCACCGTCTCGTAATCTTCGATGTATGACTCTGGGCGCGGTGCGCTGTTGTTGACGGCGTAATGAGCCATCGAATAGGTCTGGCCCGTGTACGGACTCTTTACTTGAATCGTCCGGTTCTTGGACCACCACGCGAGTTCCGCCTGACGCACGTCTTAGCGGAGCATCCGGGCAGAACAGAGCACACACCTCTGCACTAGGCAGTCCACGTGCAAGGATCGAGGCATCGCGTGTAGTGCTCACATAGTCCGAAAGCATCTCGACGCACGTCAGACCAAGCACGGATCAAACGATCGAACCTTACATGGACAAAGAGCGGCGGCTGCGAACGGTTCAAATCTATGCACGTGAGTCTCCACACACGAAAGAAAAAAAAAAAAGGGAAACCCACAATAAGTGCGCCCGCCGTTGGGTATGAATCCGAAATTCTGAATCTCGTCCATAAAGTTTTGCAACGTGTCGTTGACGACGTCGTACAATCCCGACTTGAGCAAACCCTGGACGATCCAATAGCTGTCCCAATAATCTACCCGCCGTCCGTCAGCCGCGACCACACAGCAAAAAACGCAACCCACATTGTTCTCGGAACCGTCCGCCGGGAACGACAAAGCTATGATTGAGGGGTATGAACGTGCTCTCGCACGTCCCTCCCGGGTATATCCCGCACAACGCCGACGCGTTCACCCTTCTCGCGAGCTGCGTCCAATACCCGTCCACGATCTGCACGAACGCTTGGAGCGTCGGATCCGTCACGTTGCTCAAAAACGGCGTGTTCGCGTTCAACGACGCCTGCTCGAGTTCGAATCCTTCCCCGGCGAAATCGTCGTCCATGAACGTGACGATGGCGCCCTCGGTCACGTTCGAGACGTTCAGCGCCGCGAAATCGGCGAGGACGCGTTGAGAGGAGAAGCGGGTCGGCTTGTCGACGATCGTCTTGGCGTCGGTGTATACCTGTGCGAGGTTCACGGTTTGCAACAACTACTCATAGGACGATCGGCTGGAGTTCATGGGAACGAAATGCGAGGGGCTTACCGCGCCAGGACAAAAGATTTGGCCGATGCACCATGGTTGGGGAGGAGGTAAAGCGGCCTGGGAAGGCACCAAAGCGGTGAGCGGGACTGTAGGGCTAGCCACCGCGGTCGATACAGTCGAGGTGGCAGTCGAGGCTTGCTGTGCATAGGTTAAATGTGCCAACCCCACGGCGGCGGCAAGTTGAACCAGCGTCGACGTGAACATCGAGGCCGAATCGAAACGTAGCGTAGACTACGGCAGAGAGAGTTTCCCGTCGAGCTGGGAGGACGAACATTTTTATGGAGGGCACTCGAGGCATGCTTCGGGCGCCATATGGGGACGCATTAGCCGAACGGGTCTGATGACCGCCACGGGGAACTTACCAGGCACCCGCACAGTTGCCGTGGAAGGCGATTGCTAGGCTAAATTTACTACACCAGCCCGCGACTCGGACTGCGGACGTTCTACACGCTTGGATCATCACAAAAACAATCTCTGGAACGCTGCGCACATGCTCGGCATTGAAACAAGACGACCACACTCGTGTGGTGTGAACTGCCACTCTAGTTCCCCGTTTCAAGCGCCCACGGTGTGAGAAACCCTGGACTACCATCCCATTGACTAGGCCCCAACGGACGACCGATGTATCTCGAAACGATCGTGTGCAAAAAGATACCCGTTTGGATCGGAAACGCGTACCAAGCTTACCCGACAGGCTCAGATCAACGTGCCAAGGTCAACTAGCTCGAGACGCGCAAAGGGTATGACGCACCGTTGCCAGGTTCATGTTGGCGTGCGTGGAGGAAGAAAGAGTATTATTCGTGTCGGAGATTGCAAGGGTGTACTTACAAATAGTATGCCCTACGCTCAACGTCTCCTCCGGATCGGAGTGCATCAAGAATAAAACGCGGTCTACCCGGCAGCTCTCACCGTACATCTCAGCCATGCGTCACGTTAATGCTACAACGCACCTGCCCCCCTTTTCGTCGCAGGTATCGTTCCTAGTCCGCCCTAATCGACCATCAAGCGCTCCGTGAGGAGACCCTCGCCATACGCCATGCTTTCAAAGATGACTTGTCTCCACACGCTGATGGTGAATTCTTGAGCCTCTTCTTCCAAGACCTGTGAGGACGGTCAGCAGACTGATTTTCCGGCGACCATCACTCGTACCGGTTCCAAGCCATCCACGAGCTTCTGAGGACCCTTGTGGTCTTTGAGATGTTCGAGGACAAACATGATGAGGTCGTCGTCCTCTAGTTCACCGAGATATTTGACCATGAGGCGCTTGACGAGCGGCTCAAACTTGCGGTCCACCATGCTCTATCGAACCGGTGAGGCAACGGACGAACGAGATGGGGGTAAACGTACGTCGTTGAGACCGTCCCACCGGACCTTGGCCTTGAACAAGGTCTCCCTGTCGTGAGGGACGGATTCCTTGATCGTCTGGAGCCGTTCCTTTGCCTTTTCGCCCTCTGCAGCGCTAAAGTCTAGCTTGACCAAGGGGACCTTGCGTTTCTTGATGTCCTCTTCCTCCTCCTCTTCTTGACCGAACACGGCGGCCTTGCCGTCTTTGGGCTGAACGTCAGCCTTGACCGGGGCAGGGGCCATGGACATGCTGAGTTTGACGGGAGCGCCGTCGTCGAGAAGCATGCCTGCTTTGCGCTGCTCCTCTGCGAGGGCTTGCATGTCTTCCATCTGACGAGCGAGGAATTTCTCGGATTCGATACGAAGGTTTTCTGCCTCGCGTTCTTCGTAAGCACGCGATTCGGCGTCTGCGGCTTCTTCGGCAGTGACGCGGCGTGCACGGGACTGTCGCCAGCGTGCCCTGACATTGGATGAGGATCGGACCGGGGGCGAGATGGGTGGACAGACCTGTCGACATAAAAGAGCTCGTCGCTCTCGTCGTCGTCCCAGACGTCGAGGCGGGCTTGCATCTCTACGCGATCGCGTTCCTCGGCCTCCTTGATGGCGTTTTGGCGTGCGATGGAGCGTTCGAGTGCGGCTATTCGAGCGCGTTCGCGAGGCTCGTAGCGACGTTCTCGCTATGAGGCAGGTGAGAATCGCACGAGGGATGGGATGAGATACGCACGTCCTTGAAGGAAACCTCTTCGTCGCGGCGCCTGGCGTCCTTGCGGTCCCTTTCCATCTCCTCGTCGGTCTTGAGGCCCTTGGGGCGTTCGTCCAAGGCACCTGTGGCGGTGCCCTGATCCTCTGCCTTGACGAAACCGACGGGCTTGGAGTAGCCCTTTGGCTGTGGCTTTGCAGGGGTGGACTGCAGGGGCTGCTGAGGCTGTGGCTTGCCCCAGTCCCTGGACTTTGGACCGCTTGGAGCGGGGGTCAAGAGGTTGGGAATGCTCTCGCGGACTTCTCGGACCTTTTCTCGCTCGCGCTTTGCGGCGCGCTCGCGGAACTGGGCGATCTCGGAGATGACGAGGCCGCGCTGTGTTTCTGGGAGGTCTGATTCCTGGAGATCGTGGAGGTGGGGAGGTATGACGTAGCGCTCCTTGTCGAGGAGGCCGTTGTTGGCGGCGTCTTGTGAGGCGCGAAAGATCTCGTCGACGAGATCCTGGATGTTGGCTTTGGCTTGGAGGGACATGGCGTCGTCGGTCTGGACGGGGTGAGAAGGGGACGAGGAGGGAGGGAACGACGCACGTCGGTCTTCATCTTTTGGGCCGAGTAGGCGTCGAGAAAGAGCCTCGTCTTTTCGTCTGCTTTTATCTGGCAAAGGGTAGGCGGGAGAGGAGGGGGAGGGGAGAGGACGCACGAGGAGCTTTTTGTTTGCGCAGCCGTCCTCGAGGGCGGGGAGTTCGATGCCCTGGAGGAGGGAGAGACATCGGATGGCGGAGTCGGGGTCCTCGTACTCGGCGAACCCGAAGCCTTGGGGCTTGTTTGCGGGAGTGATGAGACGCTTGAAGGACTTGACTGGGCCACACGCCTTGGAGGGGTGAGACTCGGTGCGGGAGAGAGGAACCGGACTCACTGCGAGCATGCGGTTGAGAAAGGCGTCGGTGATGCCACCGGAGATGGAACCGACGAAGAGGGACGTCTGTTTCTGTGGGGGGGCAAAGTGGTGCTGCTGTTGCTGCTGCTGTGCGAGCGCGGACATGGACGGACCCTGGCCAATGGACGGCCGCAGACCGAGACCGAGCCGGGCCTGCATCCTCGTCGTCGTGTGCAAGTGCAGTTTCTCACGCTATGGTCCTCTTCTTCTCCTCGTCCGGTGCGTGCCCGGCCCGTCCCAACCGCGCTCTCCTGACCCGACCCAGCCCTCGACCCGCCCGCGACGGTCTACATGGGCAGGGACAAGGTCGAAAGTGCGCCCGATCACTCACTCTCCTCCCCGCCACTCACCCGCCCCAGACGAGGGCCTCATCAAGTACGCGTGGCCCCAGGACGTCTGGTTCCACGTCGACAAACTCTCCTCGGCCCACGTCTACCTCCGCATGCCACAAAACATGTCCTGGGAGGCCATCCCCCAAGCACTCCTCGCCGACTGCGCTCAGCTCGTCAAGGCCAACTCCATCGAGGGCGAGTCTCTCCCCCTCGTCCCCCTCGTCTCCTCATCCCGTCCCAGGCAACAAAAAGGACAACCTCACCGTCATCTACACCCCCGCAGACAACTTGAAGGTCTGATCGTCTCAGATCCCTCGACCCATCCTGACGTGCACAGAAACAAGGCGACATGGCCGTCGGCCAAGTGTCCTTTCACAACGACAAACGGGTATGCCCAATCCCATCTCTCTATCCTTTCTCACACCCTCCTAGGTCAAGCGAGGTGCGTTTCCCCCGAACCCTCGTCGACCCATCCAACCCGGCCAGTTCACGTTCCCAAGCGAGAAAACGCCATCGTCAACCGCCTCAATAAAACAAAGATCGAAAAGGTCGTCGATCACGAGCAGGAAAAGATTGACCGCATCAAAAAGGAGAATGCAGAGAAACGCGCCGTGGCCGCTCAACGAGTGAGCATCCCCCATCACACTTACCCACGCTCACTCCCTCTCAGAAGAAAGAAGAAGCTGATATCACCAAGCAGAGGGCAGAGGAAAAGGCCGCACGCTCGTACGATCTGTTGTTCAATGTCGAAGAAGATACCGACGCCCCCAAACCGACCGGCAGTGCGATCGAAGAGGATTTCATGTAATAGTACCTAGTATAGCCACCACCCCAATTTCGTTCACTCTCACCAACATGAGCATACGCTTTGCTGCGCCTCCACTCCCCGGCGACGATCCTGCCACGTCTTCTGGCACAGACTCCGAGGACGACAACTTTGACGACTGGATCTCCGATCAAGCACAACCCCAAGCTTGTCGATCCCTCTTTGACGACAACACCTTCCCCACAGCGACCGATGCATTGGCCTACGACAAATCCACCCACGGCTTCGACCTCGACGCAGCGACCAAACGATGGAGTCCGCCTTCCCTCTCTCTCGCATCCTGCCCCGCTGACACTGAACAGATCTAGACCTTCATCGTCGGATAAGACTCATCAACTTTATCCGAAAGCATGTGAGATCCATCCCGTCTCCGTTCAACTCGATCATGACCGTCCGTAGAAGCCGACACCGACCAACGTCGGCCATCTCTCAGGCTCCGAGTCGTTTTTCACCTCCGACGACTATCTCATCCCCGTCATCGAGGACGACCCTCTTCTCCGTGAGCCGTCCCTGTCCGCCGTCGTCGCCACTGATCCACCATCTAGAGCTCGATTTTGACGACGATTGGTCCGACGACGACGCTCCCCCCGAGCACGACCCCACCCCGCCGACTGACCTCCCCGGCGCCCTCCGACGCATCCACATTCTCGAAAAAAAGCTATCTCGGGCCCAAACCGACCTGTCCGACTACAAGACCCTCGTCTCCCAACATCTGGACATGGCCGCCATCGCCGAGATCAGAAACGACCCTGGACCGTCCACCGCCGCCGCTCTCCGAGACGACGACACGCACTACTTTGAGAGCTACGGATTCAACGGTACGCGTTGCAGATGGTCCGTCGCCCCGCGCATCTGATCCGTCGTTCCAGATATCCACGCCGTCATGATACAAGACAAAGTCCGGACGTCCACCTACGCCTCGTTCATCCTCACGAACCCCATCCTGTTTCGCGACGCCATCGTCCTCGACGTCGGCTGTGGCACCGGCATCCTCTCTCTCTTTGCAGCCAAATCCGGCGCCAAACACGTCTACGCCGTCGAGGCGAGCGACATGGCCGAAAAAGCCGACAAAATCGCCAGACAGAACGGATTGGAGAACGTGATCACGTACGTCGTCTCGATCGATCGACGTCGCCCGTCCTCAATGTGCCCCCAGCGTGATACGTGGCAAGGTCGAAGACGTCCGTCTGCCCGATGGCGTCGACCGCGTCGACATCATCATCTCCGAATGGATGGGCTACGCGCTCTTGTACGAATCGATGCTCGACTCGGTCCTGCACGCGCGCGACCGGTTCCTCCGCCCAGAAGGGGGTGTCATGGCACCGAGTCAGTGCAGGATCATGATCGTGCTGTGCGAGGGCAGCGAGATCATGAAAGACAGGGTGGATTTCTGGAACGACGTCTACGGTGCGTCCCGCTTCGATCCCGCGCCCCTCATTCCACCCCAGACCGTCACCAGGCTTTGACCTCTCCGAGATCACCCACGACGTCTACAAAGACGCCATCGTCGACGTCGTCGGGCCAGAATCAGTCGTCAGCGAGCCCTGCCTGCTCAAAGTGAGCCCCACACCCCCATCCCCTACTTCTCCCGCTCGATCCTCTTTCCCCAGGACCTCCACCTCCGCACCGTCACCCCACGCCACCTCGAATTCGCCTCTCCGTTCTCGCTCACCTCCACCTCGCCAAGACGGACGAAGATCCACGCGTTCGTGCTCTATTTCGACACCTTCTTCACCACGACCTGCGACGCGCTCTCCTCCGACGTGCCCGTGCGGCAGATCCACCCCGACGACCTCACCCTCGCCGAAGTCTGGCCCGTCGCTGGCAAATCAGCCCCTAAACGCCGGGCGAGCGTCGGTCCCGGACTCAAGGAGCGCGAGGAGAAGCGCGTCATCTCGTTCAGCACCGGTCCGGCGAGTCAGCCGACGCATTGGAAGCAGACGGTGTTGTTGCTCCGAGAGCCGATCGCTGCCGAGGAGGGTGCGTCGCAATTTTTTCTTTTATCGAACGAGCACGGCTCACACTCGACAGGGACGGTCGTCGAGGGGACGTTTTCGTACAAGAAGAGCGAGGACAATTCGAGGGAGCTCGAGCTCGAGATTCGTTATTCGGTGCGGAAAAACGGGGAGGACCGAGCGGGCGAGGTGGTCGTGCAGATCTACAAGGTTCGATAGCGGCCGACGCGCCTCGAGTAGCATTGTGACTAGATGGTGACAGAGATGACAGTACAGACGATGTCGGGTCCATGCATAAAAAAAAAACACACCCCATGTACACGATCAGAAGAGAAAAATTTCGACCGTCAAGACGCATCGCTCGGCGTGTGCGACGACCGCAGCGAAGAGACGGTCAGCCTCAACGGCGTGCTCGACCGGACGCTGTCCATACTCAGCCGCCCGAGCTGCATCCCCGGATCGATAACGCTCCCTCTCGCCGCCGTCCCGATCCCGGCCATCCCCCCGAACCCCATCCCGAACTCGCGTTCCGAGTCGCCCAGCGAATCCCGTCGCGCCAACAACGCACCCACCTCCACCTCCACCGGCGACTCTGGATCAGCAGGCAGTGGTGGCGGCGGCGGAGGCGGCGGAAAATAACACGACGACGAACGTGACGAGCACCCCTCCCCCGCTTCGGTCCCGACGATCGTGTCGCGCCACGTGCCCGCATAAGGATCCCACGGGTCACACTCGTCGTCCTCCGAGTACTCGCCCAGCTTGGACTTGGACTTGGACGTCCGCACCCCGTCTTCGTCCGCGACGCACGTCGACCCGGTGTACCGCGATGAGCCATAGAGCGGCGCGTCCCCATCCGATCCCGATCCTGATCCAGACGCCTGCTCGACGACGACCTTGCCGAGCCCCACCTCCCGCCATCGTCTCCGCGCATACACGTACCGCAACGCGAACAGCGCCAGACACACCCCAAAGAACCCAATCAGCCCGATCAGAATCTGCACACCGACAGACATCCCCGGCCCACCCCCCGACCCGCTCGAGCTCGCCTCCGTCGACCCGCTCCCGCTCCCACTCCCGAGGGGCTCCTGCAACACCCGCACCTCGTCAAACTCGCGCATCGCCTCGCTCGCGTTCGTCAGTCCGAGAAGACCGAGCGTGGGCGTCGTCCCCGACGCCAGCACGGCGTACACGTTGCGCAAAAACGGCACGCCGAGGACCATGTCCCCGATCTCGGACGTCGGCGTCAAGCGCGACGGATCGGTCTGGATCAGGCCCGTGCAATACTGCGCGTTCGATTGTCCCGCAGGCTCCATCGTCAGGTCGAGCGGGTGGAGAGCCAGTTCGTCTTGACCGTCGAGCGTGATGGTCATGTTGAGCGGCGTCGCGCACGGGACGTAGTCTACAGACGACGGCGTGAACAACCAGGCGATACGTGGAACGAAATGCATACAGTTTCCGTCAGAGGCAGGGCCGATGCCGAGTGCGCCGTAGATCCCGTCGGCGAGCGCGGGTGTCGTGATGATCAACGGTACGCCCGAATCGACGAGGGCGGTCGGTTCGACCGTGCCGGACAGCGATGAGAGCGCGATGGGATGCGCTTGACCGTCGATGTAGACCGTGATCGCGCGAACGATCGTTTTCCAGAACGGCGTCCCCGAGACCAAGGGCGAATAACGAATTTGAGACGGATCTGGAACGATTCCCGATGGGTGGCGACCGATGCCGAGAAGAGAAGGTATTTGGGTGGATCCGGGACGGGCGAGAGTGAGTGAGAAAAATGATTGGGAAGGTGCGCTGGTGGCCGGCATGAGGGAGAAGAGGTTGGAGGAAAAGGTTGCTCCATCTGGAGCATCACCCGTGCTCGCAGGTATAACCTGCTGAATCAGAGAATCCGATGGAAGGGCAAGACCGAGAATACCATCATAATTGTATGACAAGAGTTCGTCCTCGACGGTAGTCGCCGCAGCTTTTGAATCGTCAGCAGAGAACGCAGAGGAAAAGGTAAGCTGAGTGACCTAGTGCTTGATTTTGAATGGTGTAACCTCCAAGTTGCACCTGGTCCCACACAATGGGACCGTCGACAGCGCCAGAGAGGTATTGCATTTTAAAAGTAGCGCCCGTCGATTGCGACGAGCTCGGATTATATAGACGCCCACCCGTCGCTGAACATGAAGCTGACGAACACCCCGTGGACGCAATCCACTGGGAGAAAAGGTTTCAGGGTGGCCTGTAAGCAGAGAAGGGTATGTCTCACGAGGTCCGATGATCCTGTATCGACTTGCAAAGAGAGGTTTTGCTGAGAGGCGCCCACCAACACTGGAACGGTGTACGCTCTACAAATCAATGTGCGGTGTAAGCGTCATCAAGATGGAATCTCGATCAAGGAAACGAAGCATGCCAAGGATATTATCGAACGTACACGGCAAAGGAACTCGTTGATACCATGTCCATGGCAAGCACGATGCCGGAACTGCCGCCAGTGCCTTCGGTGGAGGATGCTCGTTCCTTGATGAGCCTCCCCCTGGGAAGGACACTCATGACGAAGGCAGAAAGGGATCGATGTAGAAGAGAATAGCGCCTGAATCGAAGGGACAAGTACAAGATGAGCGGTGGCCGCGTGAGATTCAGGGAGTGCTGTCAGGTCAGGGTTGGAGGAGGCTCATTGACAGAGCCGACGGAGAGTAAGGAAAAGGAGGGGTGGTAGCTCACTGAAAAGCTGTCAGCGCAAGGAACGACGGCGCCGTTTACATTTTGTCACTGGTTGACGTTATTTCACTAAACGCTGTGCTCGAGTGTGAGCGCGCTCGTCTGGCAGTCAGGCACGTGTCTACCGCGACATCCACTTCAATAAGTACCTTCACACCAAGCTAGTAATCACACCGCATGATCCGATTTTCTCCAATGGCAAAGAGGCAGTTCAAGAGTCGCACCAACGGCAACCGTAATTCAGCCAAGCCTCGGCTCACTCACTGCAAGTATCACCCCTCTCTGTGATGTTCTGTCATTGATCGGATCATTCAAAGTCCTATCGCTGCCCATCGTCAGTTCTGGGTCTATGGCGCCAGCACCGCCGCTGACCACCACCAGGGTCATCATGTACCACTTCAAGAATCCGTGTCCTCCTTCACGAATAGCTTACTGGAGACAGTCGTGCCCGGACTCGACAGAACAATCGTAATCCCTCCTCGTCGACTACATCTGACGCTGGGGGCCATGTCGCTCCAAGAATCTCAGGACTCTGGTGCCGCTTCCGAAAAGACCCTCGCGGAAGCGCTATCGCTTCTTTCCTCGCTTCGACCGCGAATCACAGAGTTACTACTCGGCAGCCGTCTCGTAATCCCCCTTCAAATGATGGATGTCATGCCACCGGAAGGCGGGGATCCAGACAAGGCACACGTCCTTTGGTTTGGACCATCCCCCGAGGGCGAAGATGCACGGCGACTCCGCCAAGTCGGCGGTGAGCGACAAGAGTGTGTTATTTTATCAGGCTGACGACTTGGCAGAGATGGTGAGCAACACGTTCACAGAAGCAGGCTTCATCAGGGATCGCCGCCCTCTCAAGGTACGCGTCGCGCTCTATATTGTTCTCGGCATGGATGAGAGCGTTCTTTCGATCAGCTACATTGCACGATTCTGAACACGATCTATCGGCGGCCGAAGACGGGTCGGGAGCGCCAGCCATTCTCATACAGGTCTCTGCTCGCGTCGCCCGCTGCACGTGCGTTCTTCCGCAGCGAACCCGGCTCCAACCAGCCTGTCAGAGTAGACTTTGGGACGTGGCAAGTGGACGAGATCCAGATATGCAAGATGAGGAGCTACGGACGCGAGGGGGAATATGAGAGCTGTGGGGGACTCGTGCTACAGCCATAGGGACAGATGTACTCGGCGAGGAAAGGGGCGTAGGCTGTACGGCATGGCGGCACAGGCGTAGCACAGCCCGCCCGCTGATTGAAAGAGCGATTCAAAGGCCGCCTTGTATCGTCGTGCGACTTCTTGTCTCGCTCAACACCATCACCTCCAACACCGCCGTTCGACCAACACCGTCCTATTTTCTACATTCACATAATGTCTGAAATCAGGAGAAAGCTTGTCATCGTTGGTGATGGTGCTTGTGGCAAGGTCCGTCTCTTGCGCAGTCTCCCGCCACCACCCGTTCTGATAGCCGCACCAGACTTGTCTGTTGATCGTTTTCTCCAAAGGGACGTTTCCAGAGGTAGGCAGCTTCTTACTTTGTTGTCCTCTTGGGCATTCTGACCCTTTTCACCCTTTACGCCAGGTCTACGTTCCCACAGTCTTCGAGAATTACGTGGCGGATGTTGAAGTAGACGGCAAGCACGTCGAGTTGGCGCTATGGGATACTGCGGGCCAAGAAGATTACGACAGGCTCCGGCCTCTTAGCTACCCGGACTCTCATGTCATTCTAATCTGTTTTGCAGTCGACTCTCCAGACTCGCTGGACAACGTACAGGAAAAGGTTCGTCGCATCCCCATACTCTGCACTCATCCTGAGAACACGCGGTCCTCCAGTGGATTTCTGAAGTCATGCACTTCTGTGCTGGGTTGCCTATCATCCTCGTTGGTTGCAAGAAGGATTTGCGACGTGATCCCAGGGTAATTGAAGAGCTCAGGAAGACCAGTCAGCGTCCTGTCACCCCAGAGGAGGTAGGTTATCCCAATTGCTGTTCCGTCTCACTTGCTTACCCGGTGACGTACCTCAGGGCATGGCTGTGGCGAACAAGATTGGAGCAAAGCACTACCTCGAGTGCTCAGCACGAACGGGAGAGGGAGTTCGCGAGGTGTTCCAGTACGCTACCCGAGCTGCGCTTCTCAGCCGGCCCAAGAACAACAAGAAGCATCACTGCGTGGTCTTGTAGACTACTTATAGGACGACCCTTCATTTTATCCTAAACGCCGATGCCATTTCGCCTCCCCCTCTCGCTACCTGTCTCCTATTTTCCTCTTTGTCCAGAGTCCAATACCCTTCACGACTAGTGTTCTGCAATCTTCATGATCTGACCTCGTTTATTTCACGGTTGTGAATCCCTCCCTTATCCGCTCACCTCCGTCGTGTCAAGGGCTTGATGGTAGTCTGCCATAATGTGTACGTGGTACTGTTTGAGTGGCTTGCCAGTTGCTACAGCGAAGGCGCGTGGACAAGTTCCGCAGCAGAAGTTCATTCCGGATATCCGTTCAGTGCCGCCCAACCGGCATTTTCTCACCCCATTGTTCGCGAGACCAGTGTCACAGTCGGAGGACCGTTGTAGGATCCTGAGACTCGATCGAACATTGTGACGCATTGGCCAGGAACTAACCGCTCAGATTGAAACTCGACGTGCGCCGGCCAAGATCGCCAAGAGACAACGTTGACATCAACTTGGCATGGTCGTTCTTGCATCACAGGCGACATGTTCAATCAATCATGATGTCCGGAAATGTCAGTGAGAATCGATGCGCTCAACCGACTCTATGTATCTTTATAGGTCGACCCTGCCTCGACTCATTCAACATCGCAGGCATACCAGGGCATGCATGACATCACGACTGACGCCGAAATATCACATGTCTCACTCAGTCTACTTTAGCGACGTCGACGGATCTATAGGCCCCAGCAGGCCTCTCTAGTGCACCGCTTTGGCGTGCGCAATGGCGTGTGCCGCGTCAACGACGCAAGTCTGGCGCGTCGGGAGCCTGAGAATTCCTGCCGAACCGGGGGGGACTGCGGCTGCGACACGCGTCCGCGTACACGTGTGCTCGGACGGTGAGGCCTAGGCACTGATTTCCTCATCGGGTGACGCCGAGCAAGGTGCCGGCGCTCGGACTGACCTGTCCTCTCTTCTCCTTTGGAGATGTCAGCAATAACGTCCCGGGTTACGATTCGTCTTACCAGGAAAGCGGTGGGTTGAGGACGCAATAAACGCTTTATGGTCGATTCACGGCCTTGGTGCCTCGATCGCCCTAGGATGCGGGGACGGTCCCTGAGGTACGAACATCAATCTAGGAACTGTGTCACCGGACGTGCGGGCAGTTGCATTGTCGCTGATCCGCATGATGTGGCCCATCGGGCGTCAGGAGGCGAGGACGCTCGCGCCGAAGCATAAGCTTTCCAAGTCTCCGAGATGACGGGATAATCTGTCCCCTGCAGGTACATACGTTCCCATAAGCGCATAGCGCAGGACGGGATGATTTATGAACCTGGCGATGCTACGTTTAGGTGACATGATCAGCAATAGTGGGAATCGAAACAGAGACCATCCTCGTTCTGACCACGGTCCCATGGGTGTAGATTACGAGTCCGGGCCCTCTCTGCAATTCTTGCAGGGCGAATTGCCTTCCAAGAGGGCCCTTATACCGCAAGGTCAAAGGATGTCGTTCCGTAGGACCGCCACCGTTTTCTGTGGTGGTTGTACGATATGAAGAATCCGATGCATATTCATTTCCGCGAGTTCGGAAGCCAAGATGATTAGATGATTGTGCGTTACCGTCGGGATGAACGAGTGAGCCATGTGCATGGATGCTAGACGACGATCTTCCATGCTACCTATGCACACCATGATTCAGGCAATAGTGCCAGTCACACGTCATCGAGGGCGTAATTTACTAAATACAAACGTGTCTAACCCACGGACGACTTGAAACACTATATAGAGAAGGGGAGGCCACGTGTCCGCTCAGAGAGCAACACAGCTCAGACAACTTCGAGACCCAAGGGGTGGCGGCATCGATGAGGGTGTTCGAAGGTTCCAATCGGGAACGATGCGGTCAATGAGGCTCATAGAACACCAAAAATTCGAGCGGTGATGGGAACTCGATTTATACTAGTATGATGGCGCGTGACGGCCATGTCATCAGGGGACCCAGTGGTGTGTCAATCATCCAAGCATGTCCTGAACTGGGAGCAATGGATGCTCGATATGTGAGATGATCAGCTGGCCCTTCGGGTCAGCGACCCGGTGTGTATACGCCTATGCCCTGCGGTCCTGGCTAAGCGTTTGGACACATTCCGTCATCATGCAGCCGGAAAGGGCGGAAATTCGCTTGAATGCTACGAACCGTGCGATGACACAAAGGTCCAACGAGGCTCGAAATCGACGCCGGCTGGTAGAATTATTATTATTCACAAGGGGAAAGGACCAGGCAAACAGCGGCCGTTCCCAGTCTAGAGCGTTCTGGCACAGCCAGCCTGAGACTGTTCAGGTCCTTTCTTCCGAAAGAGGAAATGGAGCACTCCGCACCACACTATGATCGACTATTTGAACGGGCAGCTCAAATCCCCACCGATGATCCCCTAACATCATCACATCCTCTTTTTCCGACCAGATCTCGTTTCTCATCTAGCTTTGACTTGCCGGATGACCTTTGCGCCATAAATTCTGGCCGCTCAGAAGTCAACATCTGTTCAGTTCCACTTGCGTCATTCTTGAAGATGATTCGATTCGAGGGCATGGCACGGGAGGTTATGGAGGCCATGTGCACCCCAATGCACCAAATCCTACCCACTCATTATCCCAGCCCGACGTCTCCTGCTATCCAATCGGTCAACCGACCGCCCCCGACCGCCACACCGTCTGGGGCCCTTTATCTCGGATCTATATCTGCCACCATGGACCGCGAGCTGCTGAAGAGCCACCATATTACCCACCTCGTCCAGGTCCTTGACGCGCCGTGGATCCCCATATCTGAGAAAGACGGTTTTCGATGTCTCAGGATAGATATTCACGACAAACCCACCACTGATCTTAAACCTCACCTCGAGGGCGCATGTCAATACATCGCAAACGCGCTCGCCAGTGGTGGGAACGTTCTCGTCCACTGCCAGCAGGTGCGTGCCTTTAGAGTGTGTCATGTACCACGGATGCTGAAACGCGACTTCGGCTAGGGTGTCTCCAGATCGCCTGCCATCGTCATTGCTTACCTCATCCACAATCTCGGGATGTCGTACGACCAGGCCCATGCGCTGGTCAAACGTCATAGACCCTGCATCAATCCGAATCCCGGCTTCGTGGCAGCACTCCGCGCATGGGAAAGCAAATGGCGATCTACTGCTTCATCTTCGCAAGGTTCCCCGCAGTTTCGCCGTGCCAACACATCCTACGTGACGATGGGAAGCGGGAGCGGCCCTTCCGAGGGCGACGCGATCGTATCCCATCCACCGACGTTCGCCAGGGGCACGAGCTACTATTCCTGATAAAACGGTCTTCAGTCGGGTAAAGGAGTCTTGCGGTACCTCCGGCCGCTCGCCTGTCATCACCCTAGCTATCTTATCACCTCCTTCCACTCCTTGGTCTCTCGTGTACACGTTTAGCGAATCACGGACTCGTTGTAGATACCCTTCCATGACAGACAAACAAGAGGAAATTCTCGTCCTTTCAGTTTTCTCGTCATCCAGTTCTTTTCGTCATCGTCACTTTGCTTTTCGCATCGCTTTCTTGGGATTCATGGGGAAAAACGCCATGTCATGATACCTGCAGGTTTTAATCACTTCTTTGTAGATCGGTTGGCCTCGGTGGAGCTCATATCGGCGAACATGTACAATGGATTTATTTATATATACGGACGCACGTAAACTATGGAGTTAATCAGAATGACCGATGGTGTAATATCCGATGGATGCAGGTATCACTATGCTAATTGCAATATTAGCGTTTCCCATCTTCAATCTAAAGGGTTCGGCTAGGGGAACGGCCGGGCATGAATGTTTGAACGTTGAACACGGTGAATTGACAGATTGTTTCGTATGCCGACAATTGTGCCAACAAGCGAATTTTTTCCGAGTGAAAGGAGCCCAGGCTCGCACGACCGCGGGGAGGCAATCGATGTATTATAATGATCGTCGATTCTCCGCGAGATAGGACTCCATAAATGTATCGAGAGATATGAAACATTGCCCGACGAAAAACGAGTGGTGAGATGGTATCTGCGTGCGCTGGAATATGCAAAATAGACCAAAGGAATGTTTCGGGAACCCTTGAAGCGACATCCTGGGTCACGTTTTTCGCTCTGGCAGTGAATCATATAGGGGACATCGAAAATGTGGAGACATCTCCCTGATTGTGGAGCGCGTCTCGTAGATTGAAGAGCACCCGTGAGGAGACCACGCTGTGAAACACGCCTTGAAATTTATAGGACATAATCTTTGAATGGCCGTCGAAGAACAAATAAGAACTCACATTGCAAGTAGGCCATCCCAGCTATCCCGGAGCTAGAAGGACAGCTTGAGGTGTGTCGGCAGAACAAGATTTCGCAAGGTGATACTAGTGACTGGTATCACTGGTAAGTCGAATTCCATGGGGATACACTACGTTGCCCTGAGTGACGGCAGACACGACTTTGCTCTTGTTCCGAAAACCAAACTGGCGGAAAGGTAAGCATGCAAGAGTGTCAAACCGAACCCAACAGACTAAGTGTGTAGTGACTTTATATCCGCACTCGCACAACACTCACCGAGTTCAAAGAATGCAGCGCTCGGAAACATGACAGCTGTGACATCACCGAGGGCGGCCGACATGAAGGTCGATACCAAAGAACTTCTTCCACGCAGATAGCATTGGACTCGAAGTCGAACTCGAAATGGTCATAGAGACGAACATAGCAATGCCGACGATCCAGCAAGTCATAATAAATGAATTACACGTGCTGGCCCCACCTTGATCTAATTCTCATGACTCGTGCAGCAAAGGATCATATGGGCATCTGATCCTTTTGTGACTCCGCAATGCGGTGGTTCGAATCAAGAAAAGTGCTTGGTTATATCCGTAAGTACATCATTCAGCGTCGGCATACCATCAATGCCCAAATATAGGACAACTGGAATGGTTCCGTTTATTGACACTGGATTCATTGCTCACTCTCGGAAAATCTGTAAGGTGCGACGCAGCGCCGTACGTGAAATTTTGGGCCTATGATCCGACCCACAGTTGCTCGTGGGCGAGTTGGCACCAGGGCGTCTAAACGATGCATCGGAACACTTAACGTACGTTGTGCGGAGGTATCGAGTGTCGGAACAGTGCCATGTGCCAGAAGAGTCACATTCTGCCTACCTCTTTATCGAGGGTGAGGAACTAGTCGAGCATCTGCGCTGTTCATGGAATCCCGCAAAAGGCGTATTGGTAACAGGGCGGCTGAAAATCGAGACGAGCTAAAATGAGTACAGGGTAAAAAAAAAACATGGTTCTTGCGTAGTACCTCTATTATTGGACGAAAAATAAATGCCATCTCTTCGATTCTACGACGTACCTTCATTATCTGTTCCTGCTTTAGCCAATGGCGCAGGTTCGGTTGGCAGGATCCTATACCAAGTTATAAGAAAGCTGTGGTACTATTGGATCCCTAGTGTGATAATCCCAGCGATGGGCCATGGACTTCATGACACAATCATGACCCTGAATAATTTCGACCATCCATGGAAAGCAGGCAATGAGCGCCTCGAGCCTAATTTCAAGTCCGAACTTGGAAACACAGCGAGGATAGAAATGAACAAGATATTACGCGACCTCAGTTTTTCAGAGCGCGGTCGTAGTTATGTTCAGAGATGTCATAAAGGAGCTAGGCGCGTGTGAGATACGAATAGAGATAGGCGTATACGTACTTTATCTGTAGGAAGTTGCCGAGTCAGCATGTGGCAATGTCACATGACGTTGAACCGCTGACTCACTGCTGATTGATCTCCTGGATAGCGCGCGCTCGAGCATGTCCCTGGCAGAGAGCGCGATTGGCGTGGATGGCGCATTTACTAGTATCCCGATCATGTAAGTATGGTACTCATGCCAGTGCACTCGATCGTAAACACTCTTCAACTCCGTGGCAGAGACCTTGACAAGTGTGGCACACCGGAAGGAAGGAAGTCCACCGCATATGAGATCAGAGATGCGTGCATGCGAGTCGGATTTTTCTACAGTGCGCACTTAGCGACAGTTGTCACGCACCGTTGACTGACAAACCTACCCGATCATGACAGTACGAAATCATGGCATACCCCAGTCTTGTTTGGATAACATCTTTACTGCTATGCAGACTTATTTCAGTCTTCCGATGGCCACAAAAATGAAGGTATGTTCTTATTATACAGTCGCATTCGTCCCTACTGGTCGCCTCCGGTTCTGACATGGTTGGTTGTCATAAAGCTCTACCACAAGACGGTTGCCAATTTCAAAGGATACAGTCCTCCCCTGGATTCAAACATAGATCCGGCGAATAACGATAAAGGTGACTTCCACGAAGGCTTTGAAATCGGATGGGAAGAAATTGAAGCGAACGAGCATGACGGGAAAAGGGCGAACGACGGCGCTATGGCAGGCGCCAATGTATGGCCCTTGGATGACTACCCAGAATTCAAAGAAGCATGCCTTGCATACTAGTATGTCGGTTGCCTAAATTTTCACCAGGTTTACTTTTTCATCCTTCGTCTATAGTCACGCAGCGGTAGGGGTTGGAGAGGTTCTGTTCCCGTTGTTCGCCCTTGCACTCGAACTGCCTGAGACATATTTTGAAGACAAGGTATGTTCAGCACTGTGCAACTACCAATGCTTCGTGAAAAATCCACGGAATGTTTCCAGACCCTGAATTCCGCCGCAATCATGAGAATATTACATTATCCGACACAATGTGGTCGACCCGATGTTGGCGACGATACTCCTGGTATCGGGGCGCACACAGAGTACTGACATGATATCTTGCCTGCCTCATTTCGGTACTGATTCGTTCCTTCCGTAGCTTCGAGGTCAGAGCATTGATGGAGTTTTGCATTACCTTCATATCATTGATTCGTACGCTGCGAGGCTCCAGTGTTTCACTATTCTCTGGCAGCAACCCGAAATTCAAGCACTTCAAATCATGAACTCGGAGAAGAAGTGGATTGACGCGCCTGCTATACAGGATACGTTGGTCATCAAGTCAGTAACAGCTTCCAGATGTCGTCAAAGCATTGTTAATAGCCGTACTAGCATCGGTGACCAGCTCGCAATGTGGACAAGTATGTGTTTTTCTTGTCATGTAGCGACGGACACGCTAGAGATCCTTGATCCGACAGATGATGTCTTCAAGTCCACTGTTCACCGGGCGATCAACAAGAGTGGGATGGAGCGCTATTCAATCCCTCTGTTTTTTGGTACAGATTACCATGTCAATATTGAGGTGTGTGGCTGTCTGAAGAAAAGAAAAGGCGCAGATTAACAACTTCTACCTGTCTTTTTGAAGGCCATACCAAGTTGTGTATCTTCGGACAGACCAGCGAAATACAATACTATTGCGGCTGGAGAGTATGTGCAGAAGCGGCTTAAGGAAATGTATCACACAGCATGAAGTCTTCTATGAGTTTGTAGTAGATAATTGCAAGTAAGAAAAATCCGACTCAGACTTCTCGGACTGACGTAACCTGATGTAAATCTTTGTCGTAGGGAGTCTGAGTCCGTCTCAGTCGCCGAGTCGAAGAAGAGGTGGATCAGTGTACCCCCTATTGACTCGTGGGCCGTGTCTTGGAATGGTGTAACATAGAACGTCTGCCCTAAAGGTGATGTCTTCAAGTCGCCGACACGTCATTAAGCGATGAACAAGAGTGGTGTTCTATTGCTTTGTTTTTCGGTACAGATTGGTGCCGTGTGTAAAGATCGAGGTGTGTGGTTATTTGAACAAAACAAGTATATTGATAGAACCCGAACGGTGTACTCTTGTCTTCCCTGCCCACATCCAGTTGTGTTTATGCCAACTTCAGATCGGCAAAACAAGACAGGAGTGTACGTGCACAAGCGCGTTTAGGGTGCGTATCACACAGCATAGATTCCGGAGACCTGACCTAGGATTAGGTGAGCTTTCCGTTCCTCTAGGTAGGCAGAGATGGAGATCTGTGGGGCTTGTGTATTAAGAATTTTCTGCAGCCTATATGTATACGGTATTGTCCTTCCTCCGCCTTCGAAGCTTGTCCTCGACCCTGCGTACTTCTACCTGATACTCGCTCGCAAGCCTTGATACCTTATCTCGAGCCTCTTGTAATTCTGCCAGGGCAGCCTGAACTTCCTCCTGGAGTTCTTCTCGCGTCTCCTCGTCTCCATCCCGTTCTGCCTCTGCCATCTCCGCCATCAGAGCATCCCGCTTCCTCTGACGTTGAACTACTACCTCCGACATTAACTCGTGTATCTGTTTATATGCAGACGTCTGCATGACATCCACACCACCTCCCATTTCGCGCTGGATTCGCAAAGCCACAGGAGGCTTATCCAAGAGGCTTCGGACGATATCGAGTGCAGACTCGCGAGTGTTGTTGTGTCGCATCATCTTGGCACCTCTCTCGATCACCGGTTTGAAGAAAATGTCCTTGGTTTCCAATTCCCGTTCCCGGGCGGTGCCTACTTCTTGAGTGACTTCATCCCACATAGCGGTGACGAGGAGGACGTTGGGGTAAGTCTCTTCGCCGCAGACTTCTTGGAACATTCTGAAACTCTGGCGAGCAGAACCGGACACCTTCACGTCCGATATTCTCTGCATGTAAATGACACCCGTGAAGTGTATGCCCAATCTGTAGCTGTGTAAGGAGTACACGCTTGGCTCAGCGGTGATTTACATGTAGGTAGTCATCTCACCTAGTAACGAAGGAGGCAGTTATGATCTTCCATATGTCGCTGTCAGTCAAAGTAGTGTCACCGAATCCAGGCGTGTCGATCAAAACGACTTGTTTTCCGCCGACGCTGAATGGGTTTGATGCCTGTACTTCCGAGGTGCAACTCTCCAGTCCTCGCCCTACGCCGAGTGAAGAGCCCGATATCAGGTTGACGAACTGTACGAGATTAGTGAGGGAGTGGTTCGTCACTCAGACTAGTCGGTTGGCAGACCGTCGTCTTTCCACTGCCGGTGGGGCCCATGACACTGGCGTGGCGGTAAGCATTGCGGCATCAACAAGGACAACAAATGATGACGCACGCAATATATATGGGCTTTATGCTAGTTGGTGGAGCTGGGGATGGTGTCAACGGAGCTGCCGCCTGACCTGATTCCTCGTCTACGTCTGCCAGCCTCACGCTTCCGTGTCTCCGCAGTCCCACAAGAGAACTAGAGACACAACGTATAGCAGCAGAAATAATCTGACCCATGGTTGATTGCTGGTAGAGTCGGGCGCGGACAGGTGAGCTGCTATATGAGAGATTTAGAGTGGCCCATACAGTGCGTGTTGGCCATCCCCCTGACAGTAGAACGCCTGGCATACTGGTGCGTTGATTTAATGAACGAAACATGTGGAACCGGAAATTCGCGTGAGAACTCCTGCACGACTACGAATCCCTAGCCTTGGATTAGAATTCACGAGGTGCATACATCCCTATCAAACGAAGGGACGTTGACCGACACAGCGAAATGTCAACCCCATCTGCGTCCACACTCTAGGTGCTCGTCCAATCGTGGATGGCCTAATAACAGGGAGTGTTAGCACCTTCGCTCGCGTCGTACCGTGACATGTGCGATTTGCTAAGGGTGAGAACTAGCCGCGTACAACACGAAAGGCACGCCTTCTTTGGTTTGCAACGGCAGTTTTAGATATGCACTAGGGTTACTGCCACAGAGCGGTCAGTACGTGTGGAGCGGAAGATCACAGGACTGGGGGAAGGAATTCCATTTCCTGATTCCCTGAGCAAGGGATAGATGGTACCAATGATGGACCGGAATGTTGATCGAGGAGTATCATGAAGTGCACACACCAAAGTTGATGGGGGCGTGGCGCTGCGGCAACATTTCAACGATTGGTTTCCAGAGTCGTAATAACACGGCCTACCGTCGAAACTGTTGTCGTGTCATGCAACAAGCTAAAGTTGAGTCCGCTTTAACGGTAGAACATCGGCCAGACGCAGTGAAGGTTTGATGACGTCGCCGTCAGAGACTGCAATTTTGAAATGGCACAGAAGCCTCGTGGATAGCCTCGAGGGGGATCAGGTCATTCCATTCCAACAGGACGGCAAAAAGGCCTTAAGGTGGCATGCACTCCACAGCATGGCGCATGCCTCTCCCCGCAATGGAAACCAGGGGCATAACAGTCGCCCAGAACACCTGTTATTTAACCCTTGTGTAGTCACTCAACAGGCCGACCATCTTTTTCGGCGGTCTCAAGCCGATCCAGTGTGTTGAATTGCGGTATCAATGACTTCTGCAGGAGAGAAGATGAGAGTTGCGTGCGTCAGCTCCGTCTTTCAACAATGATTTTCTGAATTTCCTTCCCATAGGGTCATGGGAGCGACTGGCAGCGGAAAATCGACTGTAGGTGGGCCTACCTGGCTAAGGATCCGGTGGATGACCTCTGTTAGTTCATCAACCTCGCAAGCGGGTCAAATTTAGCTGTCAGCGACTCGCTCGAGAGCTGCACCGTCGACGTGGAAACGTCCACGTTTTTCCTCGATGGGAGGGCGGTCACCCTAATTGATACCCCAGGGTTTGACGACACCACACGAAGTGACACTGACATCCTCAAGTCGATAACGGACTATCTAGCTAGCTCGTAAGCACACCCATATTGAGCCGACCGTAGTAAGATCGCTATACCTCTCTGTGCAGGTACAGCCAAGGGACCAAACTTGCCGGATTGATTTACATGCATCGCATAAGCGACAACAAGATGGGAGGTCCATCGAGAAGAAACTTTCACATTTTTCGTAATCTTTGTGGGGATGCTGGACTCCGGAACGTCCTTCTAGTGACCACGATGTGGTCCAAGTTGGATCATGATGAAGGGGAAGCTAGGGAACGTGAACTTGCGAATAAGGAAAAGTTCTTCAAACCAGCGCTCAATAAGGGTGCTCGGATGTTCCGCCATGACGGCTCGCAGGCGTCGGCACATGTGATACTTCGCCACTTGGTTGGTCTGGAGCCTTCGACCCTTCTTGTGCAAGACGAGATGGTGAACCAGGAAAAAGACCTCGCCCATACTACTGCTGGTGCAGACATTATGCGCGAAATGAAGGAACAAGCCGACCGTCACGCCGAAGCACTTGAGGAGCTTTGCAAAGGAATTGAAGCTGCAAGGCTTGAAGAGGACGAGGAAACCAAGGAGATACTTCAGGAAGAAGCGAGGAAATCGCGGGAAAAGGTTGAACGGATCCGAGGAGACCTCGAGCGGATGGTGACGGATTTTGCGACGGAGAATTCTCGACTCCAGAATGAGAATCGGCGCTACAAGAAAGATTTCAGGAAGCAGCTAGCAGATGTTGAACACAAATCACGCCTGCTCGAACAGGAACGCAGCGCTCGTGAACTTGCGGAGGCCGGGAGGAGGATGGCTGAGGCCCAGCTAGCCCATGAACGTGGCTCACGAGAACGTGAAAAAGCGGACAGTAGTAGACAGGAACAAGTGAAAGGAGAAGAAGAAAGGCGAGAACACTCAAGGAAAGAGCGCGAGCGGGAGGAGAGCGAAAGGCAAGAGCGGGAAAAGCATGCGCATGAGAGGCAAGAACATTGGAAAAAAGAACAAGAATGGCAAGAAGCAGCGGAGCGCGCAAGGAAGGAGCAAGAGAGAATGAAGCAGAGACTATCGGCGTTAGAGAAGGAGAAAGAGTCGGGTTATGGTTGCCTCATACAGTGAAGGGCATGCAAGGTTGTGTCCTCGGCGGTCGCATTCAAGGTAGCGCTGTATCCCTAGGGCACCTTCCCTTTTTCGTA
The DNA here is from genome assembly GCA_038094155.1 of Pulveroboletus cf. aberrans. Lineage (NCBI taxonomy): Eukaryota > Fungi > Basidiomycota > Agaricomycetes > Boletales > Boletaceae > Pulveroboletus > Pulveroboletus cf. aberrans. Next base: position 16,300 of record JBBPTO010000122.1, on the reverse strand, counting down.
GGAGTGTAGATTGTTATTCTTGCTCATGTTTGACTGGAGAACGACATGTTGACCTGTAGTACCACGTCACAATCATTGGTTAGCAACTCGCGCAGCGAGTGATTTGCTAACAGTAAACGCTTGTCATTTGAATCTGGTTCACTTGTTAAGCCATCGGATTTCAAGTACTTAGAAGTATAGAAATGGGCTCGCCTTCAGCATTCCGTCGCCAACTCACTGGGTCCAACGACGTTGCGAAGACCGGGTGAAAGCAAACTTGGATAGTGCTATGTCAGCTGGACCGATGACAACAAGTCACTATATTCCGGAATATAAATATGCTGTGCTGTTAGTCGCGTTTGTTGGGTTCCGTCAGAGAATCAGTATGCGCATTGCGCAATTAGCACAAGCAAGTAGTGCTCGAACTTTCAAGTTAGGCATCGCCAAGAAAGACCGGCGACTTCCCACGTGCCCCGTGAAAACCGACACTGCCACTGCCTACATCTCAGACGGAACGATGATGAGCGCCAGCAGAATGGCAACCTCACTCGCCAGACTCGCGCCACGTCTCCCTCAGGCATCCGGAATCGTCCTTCCCTGCGTCTCAACGCGCCATGCGAGTACAAAACCGTCCAACGATGAACTCACTATCGCCAGGTCGACCGACATGCTCGATACGCTCCTGGACTCGACGCTGGGTCTCGGCGCCAAATCCACTCCCTCGCCTTTGCGTTTGACCCCCTCGGTCCAACAGACCCAGCCCGCCGTCGCAAGCGACACCACCGCAGACATGTTCATTCCTCCCGCACGTGATCCCCTGCTCGACTATATCGCGGCCGTCATCCAACGGCACGGTCTCCGTGCACGCGCAGCCCGCACTGTTTCCCGCATGCTTCTGCACATCCACACATTTACGCGTGCTCCCCCCACCCCCATCGTCAGAGAGGCCATCATGACCGCTGCGCCCGCCGTGCGCGTGGTCTCGTTCAAATACGGGACGAAAGTAATGATGACGCCACAACCATTGACTGAGAAACAGCGAGTGCGCGCGGGACTCAAGCAAATCATTTCAGCGAGTGAGTCGAAACCGGGGAAGGATCTTGAGGTGCGACTGGCAAGAGAAATGATAGCTGTGGTGCGGGGAGAGAGTAGAGCACTGGATGAAAAAGAACGCCTGCATAGACTAGCGATGGTAAACAGGTCAGTGATGTCCTTCTCTGTCGTGGCGTTCCTTTCGACTGAGTATGTTCTTTCAGGGGGAATATACGCAGATGATCGTCAACAGATGTCTACAGATATTTTTCCATGTTGGCCATCACACTTGCTATGTCTATTAGGAAGCCATTCCTATCTTATATGGACCATAGGCGAGCGAATTGCACGTGTCAGAGTCAACTAGAAATCTTGTATGCCCACATCAGCTTCCTTGAGGCAGCCCCGTAGCTCTAGGAGATCCATGGAACTATCCATCAGATCGCCTGCTCGCTCGACACATCCCACTTCTCCTGGAATGTCTCGAGTCCCAGGAGAGCTTGTCCTCCCACTAGCACCAATTAGCGACGAGGGCCAGACCAACGTCACCCACCCAATTCCCCACCATGAAGACGTGACACCACATTCGTATGCCCGCGACCTCTTACTCATGCGAGCAAGTGTCATCCCAGCCAGAACAAGCATCATACATGTTGTCGGGCGAATACGTATGGTCCCGTCATGATCCGGGAAGAAACGCAAATTCATATGTAAAAAACCTTCCAAGCGTCCGATAGCACCACAGGCGTATTCCCATACTGCTCAGGCTCGGTAAAAAGGTTATGGGAACAAGCATGTCGAAAGAGATTCGCTCCACACAGACTGCTGAGACAATGTTGCATGCGAGCGGGCTGGTAAGTCCTATCAGCATGGGCAACCGCGAGTCCGATGATTCCGGGAATGAGAGAGACACTGATGGAACGAGGAATGTGCGGACAAGTCCAATATGATGGTGCTGCCAACGACCAGGAGAGAGAGACATGCTGAATCGAGATGTCTTGCGTACCTGTTGGGCAGGTAGTGGAGCAAAAGTCAGTGTTTTCCGTCCTGAATTGCATAAGGCGATCAAGAACGGCACTGGGAACTACAAGGTCGTTGATGAGGGTCCCATTGGATGCGCCGATGTAAAAAAGACGTCAGATTGACTAACGAGTTGTCAGGGGCCCGAGACGGATTAAGCGTGTAGCTGCAGAATGACGGCTTATGCATGTGACTGTCTATCTCGGAAGTTGATCTGACCAGTGCGCCAAGCCGTGGCAGCAACAGACATACATACCTAAGATTGCCATTATTCTTGTTACTGGACAAGGTTAATAGCAGTAGGGATGCTGGGGGTCAGCAGGTCTCTAGCAAGTATTTATTCACCTAAAATTTGCCCGTCAGACTACTTACTTTTTCACCCAGCTCACAGGTCGATGGCGTCGGGCCGCAAGTTTCAAATTCTTAACCCTGCCAGAATGTATAAACGATTGCGCGACATTCAAGTCTGGGCTGTCGTTGTACCTAACACACGGGCCGACTCAGTGTGACTCCTGTGCCACTTGAACGTAGCCTGAGGGGACTTGAAACCACGGAGCTCTGTGCCTCGGTTAATGGTTGAAAACATTGAACTTCACAGCCAGGTGGGTTAGTAGTAAAATTTAAGGATGTGCCCAGTACGGTCTGGCATTTAGTTTTGCTCCAGTACATTTGTCGCTTCCGAAGGGGTAACTCGAGCCTATTGCGTCTGAGCTTGTCTGGGGCATCGAATCCGTGACGCACGGTTGCACTGGCCTCAACGGTTTGCATAATTTGGATGCGCAGCGGGAATCCTAGGGCACGATGTAGATCGCGTTCAAGAAACGGCGATGAAGCATTGTTCCGCAAAAAAATCCCAAAATGGTATCCGTGCGTAGTGTACCAAGCGGGTGTGACGATCCAGTCGTATGACTTCACTCAGCTTCAATACCTTCCTCTTCCTCTGCGAGTAACCTTTCTACCTCTAGTGCAGCCATGCAGCCGCTGCCGGCACTCGTGATTGCCTGTCTGTACCGTTTGTCTTGAACGTCGCCTGCCGCGAAGACGCCCCTGACACTCGTTTGTGTCGTGCCGGGTACGGTGACGATGTATCCATCCTCGTCTGTCTGCAGTTGGCTGCGGATGAGCGCAGTAGCAGGTTCGTGCCCGACGGCATAGAAGAGACCGTTGACGGGTAGGTCTTTTTCTTCGCCTGTAAGCACGTTCTTGATGCGGAGATTGTTCAAAAGATTACCGTCTCCTTGGCATTCGGTAGCAACTGTGTTCCAGAGTATGGTCTGCAAAAACCAACGCGACGCTGAGTAAGATGTCTAACGAAGCGCTTAAGTCGATCACACGCACGATCTTGGAGTTGTTCATCAAACGTTTAGCCATGATCTTAGAGGCACGGAGTTCCCCTCTACGCACCAGGACGTAAACGTGCGAACCGTACTTCGTGAGGTCTAAGAATGGAAATGGTATCAGATTCTGAGCCTAGAACACGGCATCTTGTGCTCACAGGTTGCTTCCTCGGCCGCGGAATCCCCACCTCCTAAGACAGCCAGGGGTTTGTTCCTATTGGACGCCGTCATGTAAGCTACAATGCGCAGCATCCCCCAAATGCGACAAAGCTCACCTGAATATTGGGACCGCGCCGTCGCAGACGGCGCAAGCACTAATTCCGCTTTGCCAGTACATCTCTTCGCCCTTAAGTCCGAGGCGTTTTGCGCTCGCACCAGTCGCGATGATGAGGGTGTCCGTGGTCTCGGGCTCACCCTCTTCTTGACCTTCGCGCCAATAGCGGAACGGTCGGGAGGACAGGTCTATTTTTGACACGGTCTCCGTGATGACGCGCGTTCCAAAACGTATCGACTGCTCGCGGAACTTGTCCATCAACTCTGGACCCATGATGCCTGTAGGGAAACCGGGATAGTTTTCGACTAGAACGCAAGGGAGGATTAGATAAGGTCAAGAAGCGACAGGACGTGAACGCACTTTCTGTCGTTGTGGTGAGCTGACCGCCGGCTGCGAAACCGTTGGCCATGAAACCCTCGAAGAGGATGGGGTTCAGGTTGGCACGAGCGAGGTAGACAGCGGCTGTGTGTCCAGCAGGACCGGAACCGATGATGACCTGCACACGGTCGTAAAGTGAGTAGACAGCACATGCTCTCATGCGCACCAGAGACATACGACTTTGGAGTGCATTTTCGAGCTCCTGTGCCCGATGCCGTTCGTGAGAGGTGCCATATTGAGGGTAATGTTTCGGGGACGAGACGGATCTTGCCTTAGAGCGAGGACAGATACGGAGGCTGCGGGAAAAAAAGTTGCCCGAAGGGCTTTTATAAGGAGGCGTGTGCGTGAAAACAGGATGGTAAGAAGCACGAGAGATAACTGATTCAGCAAACGACCACGATTGGCTACGGGCGTCTGAACTGCTATCCACGTGAGCCATATTATCAAGGCGAATCACGTGCTACTTAGTGCTCGTTTCATGATTGGTCAGCCTATCAACATTTGCCAATCTGCAAGGTCTATTATATTGCCACCGCTTTCGTAAGAGCTCTGATTGGACGCCAACCCACAAAAAGAGGAAGGTCTGGGTCCTCAATGTAAGGGCGCATTTTGGTTTGCGGATGTGGGAAGTTGCTGCGTTGGCGGCGAGAAAGTGCATAGAAAGAGGACGGAAAGGGACACTGGAAGCCGCCGTGGAGAGGACGGCTACACTAAGGCGACACACGCAGAACAGAACGTGTATGAGCGTAGGATTGGGAGGGAAAACGGGAAGGAACAATGAGGTGTTACGTAGATAGCGGTCTCTTATATATACGAGAGAGCGGGGGATGATGTATGTGGTACGGATAGTGCAGATTGGGGTTTGGCACAGGAGTTGGCGCAATGGTGACGTCGTGTACGCTTGTAGACACCCTTGAAAGAGACAATGAGGACTGGAAGGCCCACTGGCAATGGCGACATCCATCGCCCTCACAAATCTGTCAACAACGCTAACAACAAGGAGCCTCCTGGTGCATTCTCCGACTCGGACACGTTCCGTCATCAAGTAGTTCACTGACGGGTCATCGGAATCCGGGGTGCGGTCAAAGGCCGGATATCTTCCAACGCACGAAGGTTATTATTGTGATTTGCAGCTTGGCGGGACATTTAACCAATCCATTAGAGTCGCTCATGCAGTGACTGGACTCGGGGTGCGCTGTACTTCTCTCTGCGAAGAGACGTTCCGATGTCCTCTCACGCCCCGCTGAGTCAGCCGTGACGGGACGGTCTCGTTCGCGCGCCGCAGCCCTACTTCCTTGGTCACGGTATCTTTGGCATGTTGTCGCATTGTGGTTCGGCATTCAGACGGCCCGAAAGTAATGAAACAACCGAGGCTGACGCGCTGACAAATGACGCAGGATGGAAACGGAGGTAAAACCTGTGTTGTACATAGTATACAGTAGCTTGAAGCTGACAGCGATAGAGATAGGGTTCACTTTTGGAATCACACATGGGAAAGTAGGCTGGCCGGAACCTAATAGCTTGCCGAGTCCCTATAGCTTGTATGTGGGCGTGGGTTGGTAGTCTGGTGCCTGTCTATGAGGCAAGTCGTTGCCAAATTGAACACCTCATTGACAAGTCTGTCATAATTATACCTCCGTTTTTGGACTTCGGTTGACACTCGTGAAGATCCGGGGGCATGCACCAATTAGGTGTTACTCAAAGATACGTCCATCGGATCTGAGGCAATATCTTGTCATTGATGATAGGGTAGGGCCAAGTTATCAGCTGAACTTCAACGCCACAAAGAAGGCAACTGTTCCTCCTTCTGTGATGTTACAGTACATCATTTCAAGTTTTGCATCGTGTAGACATTGATATTTGTGATATTACTACATGTTACCGTGACGTGATAATTGTATATACAATTGGTAGTATTCCCTAGTAGCAACTGGGTGGGTCGTGTGACCAGTGTCTCTCCCGGGGGCCAGAATGGATCTCGATCTGGACTGAGTTGGATAGCTGGTAAGTACTCCTGAAGATCCCGAGTCCGGGTCACGGAATCTAATGGCAGTGCGAGTGTGGATCGTGCCGAAGTCGTCTACTTCACGATAACAGGTGGACTCAAACGCGGAAAACACCATGTTTGATGTCCCCTCCGAGTCCAGGCTCTGGTAAATATCCATGGGGGGGGCATTAATTGATTGTTCGTTACAGTCATCTTTCAAGTTTGGTGTTATCACGTCGAACTTAGTAGCTCACTTTGGGATACATGACTAGTACTAGCAGCAAACAAAACCGATATCTATCCCAATTATTTTATCTCAGCTCAGTTTATGCATTGGCATCCTGTATATGTCCCGTTGGTGCAAAAGTGGTTGTGATCGATGCACCAGTGGTGGTTTGGCCAGACCCATGCGACACACTCCCTGACAGGTTCGCAATTCTGGGCTGAACAACTGAGGTAGTCACACCTCCCGCATGTTTGTCCCTCGTACATGCCCGTACAAGTCCCGGTGACATCGTTCGCTGTGTTTGAGTCTGCGAAAGAAGGATTACAACCTGTAATCAGTACGAATATTAGCCCATTGCTTGTAGTGTCGACCAGATATGTTCACCGTCTATGGAGCAGGGTACCTAAGGAGAAAGAAGGTATAAATGACTGTTCTTTTCCTCGTGGATGAGATGCCAAAAGGCACGTACACTAGGATTAGATGTCGTCGGAGGCTGCGGCGGTACACTGGCAGTGGCAGTAGTGACCATGGCGAAGATCTTGAAGAAGTACATCATGGTGTAAACGGGCTTATTTTTAGTCCGAACTGGAGGTTTGAACTTCTAGAGAACTGCTGGGAGTTGGCATATTTGCGAGGCTTATATACCTAGTAGTATTCCCGCACCCGTATAGGACTGGTATGATGCATTCCGCTAGTATGTTGACAGTCTTCAAGTTGTTATCACGACTGACTCAGACGACTTCCTTTCTATTGTTAGCGCTATCCGATACGCACCGCGATTGTTCCCCGTGAAGGTCCGCGGCCATCATAGATAGAGCGGATGCAACGACTTGTGGTCCCTGAAGTCCTGAAGGCAGCAATTTTCCCGGAATTCCCGACCGTGGCCTTCCTTACGGATGTTTCCGCCAGTTTTGTTTCAGAACCTCACACCTCCCGGCGTGATGTTTTGCTATGCCGAGTCTGCTGAATCAGGTTTAGTATTCCTAACCGTGTCAGTGCAGAAAGTCCCATGTTTAGCCATTCCGGACCAGGCTGTCTGGGAGAAAGGCTGTCTAGGGGCATCACGCGTGAGTCTGGCACGACCAGCCGCGATTGGGGCGGAGAACCGTGACAAACTCTATCGCCAGCCGCCGTCACGGTCCGCGACCATGACAGTGTGTCCGCCCCCATCTGGGCTCCTCGGTCAGTGCCACATCGTAGATGGTACGCTGCGGCCCCCACTCGGAAACGATGCGAGACGGTGACGACTAGGATAATTGCCACGGTCTGTGACTTCATGCGGTTCCTGCCAATTCTCGAGTCTTCCTCTTAACTCTTCGTTCGTCGATTCTGAGTACCGTTTCCGCTATTCGAATGTCATGTATTTTAGTCTTTTCGTTTATTCTAGCGTTCAAGGTGTTCCGTCGGGGCCTACGGGCGGGCTACGAGTGTGCTGCGAGCCCTGATGAACTTGACAATGATGTGGCGTCACCACTAGTATACAGTAACTTGAAGCTGACAGCGACGTAATTAGTTAGAGATACTGGTTCACTTTTGGAGTCACACAACGGGAAAGTAGGCTGGCCAACTTGGTAGCTAGCCGAGTCGCTAAGTATGGCTGATTGGTAACGCAAGACACACTTCCCACACCCACCTTCCGCGTGCCGCCCGCAGCACACTTTTCCCGCTTCCCAACTTGGCAGGCCGTCATGGAATATGACAGAAAATCTGCTGTTTCCTCCTTCTACGGTGCACGCAGGTCGATAGACGTCCTCGGCGACGCACCCACGCCGGCGAGTCTGAACAACAACCTCCCTCGGGGCGCAGCTCGGCCCCGCGCCGAGTCTCAGTCCTCCTTCTATGCCGACCGTCAATCCCGTGCATCCCAAGATCTGCTCAATGCACAGTCTGCAGGGTACAACGCTTCTTCCTTTTTTGCCGCTGGGAGACAGGAACCGCTCAAACCTGGTCGCGATGAAGAAGAGGAGGAGGGTCACCCGGAAAACTGGGATGTCTTTGCGGATTTCAACAATACGGGTCCGAAATATAGCACTACGTTTGGAGTCGGAAAGTATCAAGAACCTGCGTAAGTCCTCCTCTGTCGTGGGTGTATACTGCGGCGAACACGGGAAAAATGTAGCTATCAACCACTACCGTCGACGACGCCTGTCGCTCCTGCCAAAGTTGAACGCCTCGATAACGTCAGCCTCAATGGGCCAGTCGAGCTCGTCACTGTCCCCGCCCTCGGACCTGAGTGGGATCGTTCAGAAATGAAACAAATGACCAAAGCAGGCAGGAGAGAGGTCAAGAACGACGAGCGCCGTGCAAAGTGGCGAGCTTGGAATCGAGGCGAGATCGGTCTGTGTGGCACCAAATGGTTCACCAGGAGGTTCCTCGTCTTTTTCGTCTTCGCTTGGTGTGCCATGTCAGTATCTATTTCTTTCCGTTCTGTCATGGGTTTCGTGCTTGTGCTGACGATGTCTCATCGATAGTATCGCCATCGTACTTGCTATCTGTATTCCTCGCGTGCCGGCGATCTCATTTTACAGTAATTCCCCATTGGCCGCAGCGACGGGCAGCTGGAATTCGTCAATACCTACGGAATTTTCACGTTCCCCTGCAAACTTCTCCTTTCCCGCCATGGCCGAGATTCAGGTCGATACGACTAGCAACATCATACCTCTCACATTCAATAACATCCAGGCTCAAGTATGGTATCCCTCCAGCAATTTTCAAATCGGGACGGGTTACTATGGAAGAGCAACTCTTCCCGCGCATTCGTTCCCGATCATCCAAATTCCGCTCAACTTTTCCTATGTGGCACCCAATGACACGGATCCCACCTGGGTAGCCTGGTACAACGCATGTAAAAACTCGGGAACGTACACGAACGGGGTCAGGCCCGGTAAGTTTGCGTTTCCTGTATTGTATGCGGACCATGACATACTTCGGTCATGTTTAGGCGTGAGCTTCAAGCTCCTCTTGACGATGGACATTCAAGGTCTGCTCTCGACGACCACAGCATCTGCGCAAGTAAATTCCGTGTCGTGCCCCATCGAACTGCCGATAAACAGCGCTTGAGAAGTGTTCTCTCTCCGCGTCACGAGCGTATATCATCACTCCTTGGATGCTTTTGATTTTTTTAATTGTGCTAACCTTCGATCCGAGTTCTGTGGACACGACCTCGTTGCAATCTCTCCGATCGTCATCGTTACTCTTAGCGTGGCGCATTTCTCAGACTCGCTGCATATACGTACACCCAACTACCCTTTACCCGGGCGTTTGGTCCTTGGAACACATTCTTTATGAGTTGCCGTCGTGCCCCACCCTCCCTATAGACTTGCACACTCGTTCGATATATGACTTATCTTATGTCGTTTCCCCTCATTTCATTTCACAGCCTCGTGTACAAAATACATCGTCATTGGACGGGTGAAGTATCATTTGTGGTGATTCCGTTTGAAGTTTGGTTGGATACCATCGACAGGCTCAAAAACCAGGGTTTGGTGCGCATCAAAGCGGCTCGAGTCTTGGTTGTCTGTGACTGACGGTAATGTACAGTGGTAGTAAGCAGTGCATCGAAAGCAACACGAACAGTTGTCCTACAGGGCTCCCAAGTTCGAGTCTAGATATACCGAGCAATCCTCGTGCCAAAAGAGTATATGCTGCGTTGGGGAAAGCATTCTGCGAGGCTCGAAGTAAACTAAGACGCTGTGGGTATCAATTCTGAAAATGTCGAGAACGTCGCGCGAATAGAGAAGATACAAAATAAGCCGGTAAATTTCTCGAGGCATTAGGTATCGTCAGTATCATCGTGGGATGGAATAAGACCGGAAGTCAAATAGCGTCAGATTCGACTACAGCCCCCAGAGGAGCACGTGGGTATCATGGGACTCCGAAGTCTGGGGGAGGTGTTGGATGTGACTCATGGGCTTGAACGTGATGTTTCGATCGCAGCTGGTGGAGATGGAGCTATGGGGGCGGTATTCTAATAAACATCGGGGATCTAACAGCGGCCCTCGGAGTGTAGAGGTGTTGAGGAGCCTTGAAGGACTTTGACTCCGAATTCCGGATATGGGTGACGGCTGACGGAGAGCAAGGCGCACAATTCCGGGATTCAAATAAGCGTCGAGGGACGAGCGCCCGCGAAGAAGTGTAAAGAATGGCTGCGGAGCCTCGGAGTGCAGAGATGGGCTTCAAGTTGCGACGACGGCCTGCGGAGGATAAGGCAGGCGTTGTAGAGGGTGTTGTGGAGCCTGTGAGTATGGGGGAGGGCTCGGCCCTCCGTAGGGGGGGAGTTCGTAATCGTAAAAGTTTGTGGCGATCGGCAAATCGACGTGCTGAATTGACAGTCGACGAGTCCCGCTCATAATGTGATCGTCGGCGTGGTAGGGGAGAATAGAACCTGTGCCAAGACAACGTCAGTAGCGAGCAGGAGTACGAAGCGTCGTGCGTACGAGTGTGCACGAGCGGTCGTGTACGTGACGGTGGCGACGACGGCTGGGCGCCTTTGGGTCGGCGAAAATAAGGATGTCGTGATATGGTGGATCCTACCAATATGAGGAGGACAAAGCCCACTGCGGAGAGTTGCTATCGGCTCCGTCACACGATGAAATCGGAGTGGAGACACCCACCAAAGCCGACAACGATGGCGCAGATCGTCGTGATTTGGATTGCCCCGGACCCAGTCGATGATGATCCGGAAGTGGGCTGAGGCGAAGGCGGGGTTGGACTTGATACGAGGACGAATCCCTCGCTCGCACTGGACACGGTCGGGAGAGCAGGCTCAGCCCGAAAAACACTGGCAAGCGACACGACGCCCATCACATGGGAGCAGGACGGAGCTGCGGAGAGTGTTACCCATACGACCGAGGCTTATTATAAAGCGCGGACGGTAAAATACACCGAGCACTAACCGGCGGTACTGTAGCAGCGTCCGCGGGTGCGATTATACAATGATGCTGCTTACTCAAAGCTTAGTCATCAGGTGCAGAGTTAGGGACTCATCGGACCTCAGTTGCTCCCTAGCTAGCTGTTGTATAAAAAGGACACTCTCGTTGCATTTGCCCCCGGGATTGAGTTTCGTCAGGCTTTAGAGCAGTCTTTCATGCTATTTGTCAGCGCTACATCTATTTGTAGTACCGTCACCGCCGTGTTCGCCGGCTGTTCAAGGGCTGATAAGAAGCCACGGACCTGCTATGCTGTGGATTCACCCAGAAGAGCCCGATAATATAGCTCATGAAGAGTACACGCGTCCGCGCATTTCAGTGGCAGTGGACCGGCGGTGCTAGAGTACAGCAATGATGGGTTCAAATCTGGAAAGTCCTCACAGCCAGTGTCAGTGGCGTTTCCGCAGTTACTAGTTCATGAGCCGCGATCGGGGCGAGACTCACAATCTCAAATCTCAAATCATTGGCGAGTAGATGTGAGTATTTAGGTGGAGCCTGTCGGCCGTGCATGGTGAGCCTGATGTTTGCACTAGCGACACATGAGATATCACGGGGAGTGCATACCGGAAGTTCGCGCCAAGACAAGAAACTTCTTACTCCCCACCCGCCTTCACCCAATTAAAGGTCAATGAGCACTTGCCCACTAGCGGACCGTGCGCTCGTGTTGCATTCCAAGGCTGCAGTAGGGATAGTGGTAGCTCCCTGATGAGAGCTTTTGCAGGCGTGAAACCGCACTCATCCCGCTCCCTGTGCGTACTGTATCGCACACACTGAGCGGTCACTGCGACCAAGGCCCTAACTCCTGAGGAGGGCCGCACACAGTCGTACATACCTTCCTCCCGCGTCTTATCAGCCACATTCCTCTGCCATTCCCCGCTAGCGCTCCTACCTGCATCCGTCTCACGCACCCTCCGTCACGCAGCTCAGTGCCTGCAGTCTGTCTGCAACGCCCACCGGTCTAGCCAACAGCCTTGCAGAAGCACACAAGGCACGTGGCGTGCCAGTGCCAAGGTAAGGTGTCCGCCGCTCTGCCCCACTCCCACTCACGTCTTGCAGCGCACATATCTTGTTTGTCCTACAACCCACCGGACGTAAAGTATTTGACCAATGCTGGCTCGAACTGCTAGAGAAGTACGTCCATTATGACCGCATATGTCCTCTAGCTCACTTCTCACCAGAAATGCCATCCACGTCGTTCGCCAAAACCATGCTCGAGCTCGCAATCGTCGCATCGCTTTCGGGCCTCTCTCGTGCGTCCTCTTTCTTATTCTCCCCTCCGCTTCTAGCACCAGCCCGATCGATATTTCGACAATATACTTCTGGGCAGGTTAGGTTCCCGGCGGCCTTCCCACGGAGACCCACTCGACAGCACATCTCACCCTAGAATGCAGCTGCACGATCAAGTGTCCCCTCCAAGTGACAGGTTGGAAAGAGGTACGGCAAGCCTTCAGCCAACCGGACATCGTCGAGCAGCTGTTTCCCGCCTCTGGTGCAGGTGGCGCGCTCGGCGGTGGCGGAGCTTCGGGGAGACATGAATGACTTACGTGGGCCCTCAATGCAAGGAAGCCTCCTGCGCTGTCGACCAAAGATCGAATCTGGACCAAGGGAGCGATCCTGGAGTACCCCCTAAGACAAGTCTCGCAAGCGGACTCGTAGACCAACTCATGTTGAGACCCCAACGCGAGGGTGGTGGGGAACACTATCTTACATTCCCGTGACCTCGGACGGCCTGCCTACGGAGGAACGTCAGGCTTGGATCACGATAGCATCGATCGTACCTCTGGCTGGGGTACGCTCATACCACATGCGCGCAGGTCAATGTGGTCCGCGCGGACACGATCTTCAAGCTGGGCAAATTCAGCTTCTTGCCGTGCGCAAGGAACGGGGCGATATGGGGTAGTTGATGCGCACCAAGGTACCGAGAGCGACGAGGGCAGGGTGGAAGCCAAGTTCGGTATAGGACTCGGTAGTACTCGTCGACGGGTGATTGAGTCTCGAAGCAATGTATCGTATCTGAGGGTACGTCCTTCCTTTGCTGCTGTTCTAGACAAGCCGTTTTGGTGTTTGGACGGAGTCGTCATGCGCTGATTGGCATCCAATCTTTGGCTGACGTTTCCGTCCAATTACCTCGGACGAGGCAAATTGGGACGTATGCTGCACCGCTGACTTGCGGCGAGGGGCACCGCCCACCGTCTTCGGATCCATCTATTGGCTTTCGAGAGGTCCGTGGATGGCTGGGAAGGTTTGTGCGTCTGCCAGGACTCCGACCCCCCCTGTCTACATTAGAAAGTGCCAACAAATAACAACTGGTGAGGGATCCGGACTTCCTTCTGACAGCGGTCGGAGGATGCAAAACATGGGATGTATCTGGGGGTAGTGCACTCATAACACGACACAAGTTTGAATAACACTGAAGTGCAAAAATCTGAGCAAGCCTCTTCCACAGACTTTTGCACTCAATCCTGCACATCGAATATGCGAAGGTGCATTTAATCTTGTTGCTCATCAACGCTTGAACTGACGAGCGTTGCAGTTTTTCAGGTTAGGGCAGCTTTCTCTTGAAATAATATCCACCAGACTGATACAAAGAGACTCTAGCCCACCTAAAGATGTGACGAGGAACGTCCACAGATGGGTGACCTGTCGGATTTCGTCTCGCGGTCGAGTATATCATTGAAATCTGTCTGGCTGTCACGCGTGCCATATTCCACAAGAATTGTGCGTGGAGCTTGGTGCTCGTATGAAGACAAACGTCGGCCTATGCTCGGATGACTAGTTCGTGACTGTATGACTGTACAGACGAGCCTCTCCCAAGCGATGCATGAGTCCTGTACGCTGATTTTCGCTTCTCAACCGTAGTCGGCGAGAGTACGTAATATACACACCGTGTCCAGGAATGGGGGATCGTCAAGCTATGCATTCCCCGGACAAATCGCAGTGTCGGTGTCTCTCGTGACCAGCTAGCGCAGCCTTAATGATTAACAGTTCCAGTGCCAGCACAACGCCAATGAGCACGTGCGCTTTGACATCCCCTGCATCCGCAACCAAAATTGTAAATACACTGGGATCAACATCAGCGGTTTTGATGAGCACCTTCCGCTCGACTCTGGCCTGTCGTCCATTGATCGCATGCTCAGATCTTCGCACAGACATCGAAGGCAATGGTACGTTGTCGCCGTCCTCTAAAATCTCGGGTCTGAATTGTGGCCCGTCAGACACGGCGTGTTCCACGTACCTGCCGTTCATGCAGCGGTGTGGTGCCGACGGGGCTGGCCAGATGACGATGACGACAGGTACAATGTCATTCAGTTCCCATTTTTTTAACCAACAAAATTGCGACGGCCACGTTCAACCAAACCAACCCATGCTTGGCCACCGGCACGAGCTGTATCACCAGCATGCCGGATCGAACGGTGCAGTGCGTGCCATCGCTTGTAATGAAGATCGTATTTGTGACGCCACTGACCAAGGGGGTCCCTTTGAGGAAAATTTCGCTTCCCTTTGCAGGGTATTGCGATGCTGAGAACAAGGTCATCTTTAGAATGTGAGTATTACTGACTTCGCGAATTTGGCTTCCTGGCGACAAGAATGAACGAGCCTCGTGATCTGCCAAGGGGGAGCATATCAGTGCGTGTTCCGTTATACGTTCAATCAACCAGCGCATAGAGTTGGCTCGGGTGTCGAGAATCTCAATGGAGAGACCGGTGGATCGTACCGAATGCAATTCAGGTTAGTATTGCCTACGTCGCCGGTCTTCGGCACATTCCACATCCAAGAGACAAGTACTAGACATACGTATCCAACCCCCACTTTCTAGTTAGGCAACCTCTGTAAGTTCTACCGGTGCAGCGGTGACGGTGTTGAACGCATTCAATGACGTGCCGCAAGCAATATTTTTCTGCGTTAGAACCATCAACTCGAACCCCGTAATTCTCCGTTTTATCTTCACACCTGTCGGTCGTGCAATGGTAGTTGCTGTATATGCCCGAAGTGCAGACATCTTCGTTATCTGTTGTTGATACAGTACTCGGGATGCTATGCCGAATTGAACGCCTCACTGACAAGTTTGTCATAATTACACCTCCGTTTTTGGACTTCGGTTGGCACTCGTGAAGATCCGGGGGCACGCGTCAATCGGGTGTTACTCAAAGATACGTCCATCGGATCTGAGGCAATATCTTATCATTGACAGAGTAGAGCCGAGTTATCGGCTGAACTTCAACGCCACAAAGAAGGCAACTGTTCCTCCTTTTGTGATGTTACAGTACATCATTTCAAGTTTGCATCGTGTGGACATCGATATCTGTGATATTACTACACATGTTACCGTGATATGATAATTGTATATACAATTGGTAGTATCCAGCTGTATTCCCTAGTAGCAATTGGGTGGGTCCTGTGACCAGTGTCCCCCGGGGGACAGAATGGATCTCGACGTGAACTGAGTTGGATAGTTGGTAAGTACTCCACAAGGTCCCGAGTCCGGGTCACGGAATCTAATGGCAGTGCGAGTGTGGATCGTGCCGACGTCGTCTACTTCACGATAGCAGGTGGACTCAAACGCGGAAAACACGATGTTTGATGTCCCCTCCGAGTCCAGGCTGTGGAAAATGTCCATGGGGGGGGGTTGGGGGCATTAATTGATTGATTTTTCGTTTCGAGTTCATTACAGTCATATTTCAAGATTGGTGTTATCACGTTAAACTTAGTGGCTTACTTTGGCATACGTGACTGGTACTAGCAGCAAACAAAACCGATATCTATCCCAATTGTTTTATCTCAGCTCAGTTTATGCATTGGCATCCTGTATATGTCCCGCTGGTGCAAAAGTGATTGTGATCGATGCACCAGTGGTGGTTTGGCCACCACCACGCGACACACTTCCTGACAGGTTCGCAATTCTGGGCTGAACAACTGAGGTAGTCACACCTCCCGCATGTTTGTCCCTGGTACATGCCCGTACAAGTCCCGGTGACATCGTTCGCTGTGTTTGGGTCTGCGAAAGAAGGATTACAACCTGTAATCAGTACGAATATTAGCCCATTCCTTGTAGTGTCGACCAGATATGTTTACCGTCCATGGAGCAGGGTACCTAAGGAGAAAGAAGGTATAAATGACTGTTCTTTTCCTCGTGGATGA
>JBBPTO010000121.1:0-50509 GCA_038094155.1 Pulveroboletus cf. aberrans | reverse complement strand
GAGAGTTTACATGCCTTCAGAAATGCATCACTCAGTAATTATACTCAGCTCATGGTTATGTCACACAACCTCCTTGTGGTTGACTATGGCTTGGGGCATCCTGGAAGCATTCACAATGCTTATGCATTTCAGAGAACTGAGATGGTAAGGTATTCTGAGGGCCTGATCCCCAAGGATCATTGGACCTGGGCAAATAGCACATATTCTACAAAGACATGATGTGCAGTTCCCTTTAAGGCAGGCTGAAACAAACTATTGTCAAAGCCACAGAAGATCCATAACTCTCATCTGTCAAAGGTAAGTGACACATTTCAAAGGAAATCAGCTGTGTGTCAACCATGTGTCAAGTCTGGGTGTGTGTGGAGCACACATTTGCAGCACTCAAAGGAAGGTTTCAATCACTAAGGGAACTCTGTCTGCAGATATAAACATACCATGACCTAAAGTTTGCACTGCACTGAATGCAATGCTACATCATTCTACACAACATGATTGTCCACTTCGAGAAGATGTTGAAAAAAGAGTCTTCAATGGGTTGGACATGGAAAGAAGCACATGGTATCCAGAGAGATCCCAAACCAGTCACAATTGAGATACCTGCTGGAACAGATGGGCAGCACTTCCATGTGAAGCTGATGTGGGATCTATTTGAAGTACTCAATGTAAATGTCATTGTTAATGAAGACATCTGAGAATAAATTTGTTTGAAGACACAACATTAGGGGAAAACATTATGGTCATACATACAAGGAAAATGTTGCTCAAGTGCAACCAAAAAATACAAGTACAACAGACAGTCTGAAGGCCAGGAGAACCAGAAATGTCATGTTGATAGAATTGAGGAGAAATGAAATAGAGATACATAAGAGCATGACAGAAGTTGATAGCATGTGGAATTTAGGAGGGGGGCTGAGACAACTTCTGATTGCTAGCATGCAACTGGAGCTGAAGGCAAAGCATCTCAATCTGGTGCAGGTACATGCATTCCTCCTGTTTCTGCAGCTGTATATCCAGCATTTTAAGCTCCTGCTCACATCTAAAGTCAACCTCAGCATTTGTGTGCTTTGATAAACTTTCCTCTTGCTGGTTGTCAAGTTCCTGCTTGTGAATAGTGTGTTTATAGTGTAGTGCACATGAAGAGAATTCATTGTCCTCATTGGCCAAGACCTCACTTTGACATTTGAGGTCATCCAGCTTTGCTAACAAATGACTCTTGGCACCCACTGAGGTGGGCTTTTGGGTCAAGGAAATGTCAGTACTAGTACTGCAGGTGAATGCACTCTTTGTGCTCAACCCTGAGGCAACTGAACTGAAAGGGCACATGTAAGGGGTAGGTCTTGTAAAGACAGAGCAACTCTTCTAAAATGACATCTTGTTCTTATTTTTAAGCATGAAGGGTATCAACTTGCCAGTCTCAGAAGGCTGCACATGAGCCACAGAGGGTCTCTGAAGAACCTGGGGTTAGCACACCAGCCACACAAGCATGCAAACTACCTGGATGAATGCTAAGTCCCCCATATCCTCATCTTCATCTCCATACTCATCATCTTGGCCAGCCATTGTCATATCAACATCTTGCTGACCTTCCTCAATACCATCCATGTTCTTCTCTTTTTCCTTCTCTTCCTTCTCCTTCACCACCACCAATGTCAATGCCTTTCCTGCCTATTCAGAAGCATCACCCTTCCTAGCCTTGGTGGCCTTCAGCAGACCCTCTGAGTGCTTGACACCTGGTTTAGAAGAGATGAGTTCACTGTCAAAAGCAGATATACTGTGCCAAATTGAATCAAGGTCTTGGTAGCAGAGGAAGACATGCAACATGTCCTCTAAGTGTGTGGATGTCAGTAAGCAGCAATGAAATATATGGTTTGCATACCAAAAAGATTTTGTGGTGTCAATTCAGTGTCACCATTGGTCTGAGGTACAACACCACTGCCAGTGCATTTGAAGCATGCATGCAGATATCTGTACTTGAATTTGAGGCTGAAAGGAAGGTCAGTGACACCATTCAAAGTTGTATCAGTCACTAGAACACTTATGTGCTTAATTGATTGTTCATGGAAGCAACATATTTTTGAGAATTGGCCACATATGTGTTGGAGTGCTCAGGATCACCTTCAAAAATGTGTTTTGCTATGGCCATGTGGATACCCTTCTTGTTTTTTCCAGATGGTTTATCACCAGAAAGAAGCTTAGTCATAGAGGTTGATGTGCAATCATGGAACAAGATGTGGTGATCAGCCACATGAGACAAGAGCCAAGTAATGAGCATGTCTGTACATCTATCATTTCAGCTTATACTGAGAGCTTTGGGTGCTGGGGAATTAGAGGTAGAGAAGGGGTCAGCAGGGAATCCAGTGGTGGAGATCCATGTGGCTTTGCCCTTGCCACATTTCTTCTGGGTTCCACCCTTCTGAGTCACTGGGGCCACCAGAGTTATAGACTTCTCTTCACCCACATTTCCTCAGTCTCTTCCTGTTATTGTGATTAGTTTGTTCATCAGTGCCTGCAGCCTTGCAGAGCATCTAGGCAGGAGGTAAAAGACAGGCATAACATTCAAACTCCATGGATATACCCCTGCTTCAGATGAAATGTCCAGAGACAAATAATAAGCTCATAATAGAAAAATAATAGCTCATAATAGCCATCATGAGCACCACTATTAATGAGAGGGTAACACTTTTTTAAGCTCTGAGAAACAGAATTGTGCCACTCTTGCACTTCAGGGCAAGAGGCAGGGATTGGTTTTGAAATTGATGTCTGAATTTGACTTGGAGCCAACAAAAGGTCATAATTCATAGACTTGGCAATATATAAATGTGCAGCATAGTCTATAATAACCTTATTGTGTGCAAAGAACAGTGAGCCTAAAATAACGGGTTTGGCAAGAGAAGGGGTTATAATAGCCCAAACAGTGTAACTTTGAAAACAGCAATCAACAGATGAAAGTGAGAGATTAACATAATGAAAAATAGAAACTCTATCCTTTGGCTTTGAAGAAGAAAAGGCCAGTCCAACTGAAACTGATTTAGGCAAGGTGCACACATGCAGACCCAACTGATGCACAAGGTCTTCATCAATTAGAACTAACAAAGACCCATTATCAATAAGCATGTCAATGACAATGGGTTTACAACAACAGGGGCCCATAATTGAGCATGTCCAGATAGAATGTGGAACAGAGAAGGGGGTCATGCACTCATCACCTGAATCAGTTCCATCACCCAGCACAGCAGAAGGCATGACAACTGCTACAAGCTCACCATTGTTAATTGCAGCAACAGTCAAGGTCTTTAATGAAGCTGTCTTCTTTCATTGCTTGATAGCATCAGCAGTCAATGGTTTGTATGTAGATGTGTCTGTAAAACCATTCATGCAGTTGCAACTGGTGTAATCTGAAAAGATTGACAGCATTTGAAGCAATTGTTATGCTCTTGAAGCAGTTTGCACTCCTCATCTGTCAGTGCAGCCAAACAACTAAAGGTTGAAGGGTGGTTCATGCTACTCAGCTTGGTATGTCTATTGGATCCCTCGACTAAGCAATGATTTACCTATAAGGAACATCTTCCACCTTCCACACAAAGAAAAGCTTTGATAGTATCACATAGAGTTTTTGCATCTCAAATCCTCTTTTTGTCCACCTTCTTGACCTTTTCCACCCATTGCCAGAAATATTTCTAGCCTTTACATCAGAGGTCCAGTATTCAGTCACAAGTTCCTTGTTCATGTTTGCCTCAAAGTGAAAATGCAGGCTAGCATCACTCATGTGTGATTCATCTCCCATCAGGATATAATTTTGTCTCTGTACATCAACAACCCATTTGTGGAAGGGACAACCTCCTTGACAGGATGAAAGCATCTTTAAACACAGATTGGAAGTCCAGTTGAATGGCAACCAGAAGGATTATAATTTGGATGTAAAGGCAGTGAAGAAGAGGGCATTTGAATGACTGTTCTTGATGCTGTACCATCGTTGGATTTGGGGATCAAGGAGTCTCTAGGCAACATGTTGGACTTGTTCATTCAGGTTCTGTCATATCCCATGTAATCAACACAACACCAACCTCTGGACTAACTCCACACATCCCTCTGGTGACCTCTCACCAACTCTGCTCCTCTGTTTCTCCAGACTTATCTTAGATTTCCTTACATATGTTTCTTGTTCCATATATAGTTTAGTCTTGCCCCTCTGTTCCCTCTGACACTATGTAGCACAGCTCCAGCTCATTCCTGGCCTGGAGCACAGCTCTGACACTCAGATATCTGACCTCCATATTATACATCTACATAGCCTCTGACTTTCCTCCAGCTATATATACTCCAATCCTGTATGTAGATACTTTAGCCTGAATATCATCATAGACTCCTCTTCCAATCCTACTCCAGATCCTCCAATGTGTCTCTGACCAAGAAGGCCATGACAGTGCAGAAACATGACACACAAGTCATGCATCAAGCCTTCACCCCTCCAGACCTCTGGCCATCTCCAGCCATTCAATCCCCTTCGACCTCTGATCTCTGACCGGAGTTTGAGCAGAGGAGATCTGGTCTTAACAGGTTCACATTCTTGTGAAAAAAATACTGTAGGCAATCCATTTCCCATTTGTGGAGCTTGGCTGGTGTGATCTCACCAGATGTAAGGGCAGGGATTTCATAGCAGTGCTTTGTTGGTATTTGCTGCTTGAGGTCATTCTGGCAGAGTTTGAAGAGTTGTCAGAGTCAGTTGAAATGTCAAGAAGTTGGGGTATGTCATCCTCACTGTCTTTGGAAATGCTGAGAGGTGGCAGTCTAGTGAGGTTAATGTTGCTCATAGAAGAGATAAGGTTTGAGGTGTTGGCATCATTTGTGTTGTTGTCCATGTTGGATGGTTCAGCAGGGACAGTGTTGGAGTCAGAGCTAGTGGCATTTCAGGGAGGCACAGCAGGCACATTGGGTATGGCCCATGAACAGCTGCAAGTAATGGCTATGATGATGACATCAAGGAGGGTTCAGGCAGACATTCTCAGCACATTCAAAAAAAGTGTAAATGGAAACACTAAGAGGATTGGATGGAACAGAATGTGGAAGAGCATCTGGGTTGAACAGGGAAAACAGGGGAAGTACAGGAATGGCCCTCTAGTCTCCCAGCCCACTATATATATATCCATCCAAATGGGGTGACATCACCAGCGTTGGAAGAGTTGAGGGTAAGTGGAGCCATGATGTGTTGGAATGTCAATGATGTCAGTTGTGTGTGCTTACACCATTGAGTTGATGCTGCCAGCAACTGGGGGAGTGAGCCGCTTACGTCAGCGTACGAAACCGATGATCCGCTTGAGAGTCGTCTTCGACGTTTTACTTGTCTTTTCAGCGTCTCAGAAGAAACCGTGTCCTCAAATAAAATTCTCATCATCCAGAGAGGCTCTGAAGAATGGCAGACACTCCGACGCTGAGGGTTACTTTGCTTGGTGCTGGCCAAGAGGTCGGACGTTCTTGCTGCGTGCTCCAATACAGAGGAAAAACTATAGTTTGCGATGCTGGGGTTCACCCTGCATATAATGGAATGGCATCCTTACCATTCGTCGACGAACTTGATTGGAGCACAGTAGATGCTGTTTTGATCACCCAGTACGCCGTAAATTATTATCTGGCCCGACATTAACTAGTGACACATATAGCTTCCATCTTGACCATGCCGCTGCACTTACTTACATCATGGAGAAGGTCTTTTGGTACACTGCTTGTATCCTTTCGACTGACTTCTCTACAGACCAACTTCAAAGATGGTAAAGGCAAGGTGTACATGACACATCCAACAAAAGCTGTACACAAATTTATGATGCAAGACTTTGTTCGTATGAGGCTCGTTGTCTGTCTATGCTTGCCTCAGTCCTCGTACTCAATTAGCAATCACCAGTTCTTCATCGTCCGATGCCCTGTTCACACCATTAGAACTGTCCATGTCCCTCTCTTCCATCATCCCAGTCTCAGCACACCAATTAATCACTCCCTGTCCTGGTGTTTCATTTACGCCATACCATGCTGGGCACGTGCTGGGAGCGTGCATGTATTTGATCGATATCGCAGGCCTCAAGATTCTCTATACCGGCGACTACTCTCGTGAAGAAGATCGTCATCTGGTGAAAGCGGAAATTCCTCCCATTCGACCGGATGTGCTAATTGTCGAGAGCACATATGGAGTACAGAGTCTAGAAGGAAGAGAAGAGAAAGAACTGCGGTTCACAAGCCTGGTACATTCCATCGTTAGGCGTGGAGGCCATGTTCTACTCCCCGCGTTCGCTCTGGGCAGAGCACAGGAGCTGCTTCTCATTTTAGACGAATATTGGAAAAAACACCCCGACCTCCACAACGTTCCCATATACTACGCGTCAAGTCTTGCAAGAAAATGCATGGCGGTTTACCAGACATATATACACACGATGAACGCGAACATTCGATCGAGGTTTGCAAAGCGAGATAATCCGTTTGTTTTCAAGTAAGTACCGTCGTCAGGACCCCACCCGATCATGAGTAACCTTTTATAGGCATATCTCCAATCTTCCTCAACCACGAGGATGGGAGCGTAAGATAGCCGATGGTCCTCCGTGTGTTGTACTAGCCAGTCCTGGTTTCCTGCAAACGGGCCCTAGTCGCGAGCTACTCGAACTTTGGGCCCCGGACCCGAGGAATGGTCTTATTATCACCGGGTACTCTATCGAGGGCACACTCGCTCGGGTGAGTGGTAGTTGGAATGGGATTAACATTTACTGTCCGTCTCGCTCGTTGTGTACCACACTGTCGAAATGTCACATGTTGTTTTCCACTTCACTGTCCGAAAATCTTGGCTTACTATTGATTCAAAACTATCCAGGATATCATGACGGAACCCGAAGAAATTATCTCCTTAAAAGGACATTCGATTCCACGTAAAATTTCTGTGGATTATATCTCCTTCAGCGCTCACGTTGACTATTCACAAAATTCGGAGTTTATCGAGCAAGTCAAGGCGCAGCATGTTGTAAGTGATGATCCTAGTCAAACATCGGTCGGGTGAATACTTTGGTGGCAAACTCCAGGTCCTCGTCCACGGGGAGCAGACTGCCATGGGCCGGCTGCGTGCTGCCATGACGGCTCGCTACAAAGATCGTGACGAAGACGTCAAAATCCATACTCCACGAAACCTAGAGACACTCGAGCTCTCGTTCCGCGGAGAACGTGTTGCGAAAGTGAGTTACGACCACCTTTTTGCCAACCGGGCGGCCCGACGGGAATTTGGAATAGGCCATTGGCACATTGGCGTCGAAAGCTCCACAAGAAGGGGATATCGTTTCCGGTCTCCTTGTATCCAAAGATTATTCCTATACACTTCTCGACCCCCGCGACCTCCGGGACTTTGCTGGACTTTCGACGACAATCGTGACGCAGAGGCAGAGAGTTGTGGTGGGTGTTCGTTGGGATCTGGTAAGGTGGCATCTAGAGGGAATGTACGGTAGCGTGGAAGAAGGCATGGATAGAGAAGGGGCTCTTACGATGAGGGTAAGGGTTTCCAGTCTTCAAGGAACATCATTCTGAGGCAGGCTTTAGGTCATGGGTGTGGTTGACGTGAAACACGCGAATGAACATGAATTGATATTGGAATGGGACTCCGGTGCGAGCAATGACATGATCGCCGATTCCACACTAGCCGTGATTACGGGCATAGACAAGAGTCCGGCATCTGTCAAACGTGCGTGTCATGCATGATCCCTGTTCTATTGCCAACGACCGTTTCGATTCAACTAGTCACGAGTCAATCATGTTCGCATCCCCACCCTCATGCTGACTCTGACTCAGAGTCATCGTATACCCGAATACAGCGCCTTGCCTGGTTTTTCGAAGCGCATTTCGGGGAGGTGGAATTGCACATGCCCGAGGAAGAACAAGAAGAGCAAGAAACTGAACAAGGAGAGGCGAGCCACGATCCAGCACTCGTCGTTCGCGTTGACGATGCTGACGCGCACATTAATCTCGTTTCCTTGGTTCGCTCGTTTCCTTTTTCAGGTCTCAACGCTAATGCTGCCGCCTCTAGATCGTGACGAGCTCGAACGAGGCTCTCAGGAAACGTGTCGAGACGGTGCTGGATATGGCAGTGACGACCGTTAGTTCGCTTACCGAGTCGTTCCAATCAGGCACATCGATATTGCAGGAAGATGCTACTGTTGGAAAAGAGATTGATCACCAGGAGAAGCCGTCGGACATGCTCAAAGACTCGGCTCAGGAGACGAAACCGTTGGATGCTGAAATGTCAAACCTGGTCATGGTAGAAGGCTAAGAGTGACGGAGCTGTGGTATGTTTTAACTCGAACTCGAATAGTCATCGTTGTCACATCTTAGCAAATCTGTCTAATACAAACCGTGGTCCACTACTAGCCAGGAACTAAGCTTGCTGGATAAGGTGATCCTCCCAAAATCACTTCGAAGTTCGTGATGCTGGCACAGAGCAACCCAAGAGTCTGCCGGATGTCATTCGTGCCAGTGTCCCTGGTTTCAATCGCTCGCATAACCTGACCTGTAATTGCAAGACGAATTCTGTGTCGCTTTTTACCACTCGGAGTTTTTGTACAGCCACGTCACGCCGGCGGTTGCGATAACCGTGATCGGTATCAATTCAGACAAAATCGCAGGTCAAGCTCTGCTTTTCACATTCACTCGAGTCAATAGGAACAGACATGTCCGCCACTCATAAATCTATGATGCCTTATGGTTCGTCTCTCCCCTTTTGGATGACGCTACCGGTCAACTTTCCCAGTCCGATTGGGCAATTCAGGCCTCAAAGTCTCCAAGATTATCTTGGGGACCATGCAGTATGGTGAACGATACTGGCACTTGGCTCCCTCGTCTACTATTTGCCTTATTCATTCGAAAGGTACAAATGAATGGCAAGACTGGGTCCTTGGCGAGGAGGAAGCCATCAAGCATATCAAGGCTGCGTAAGTTACGAAGGAAACATCAATCTACACTACTAACCGGGGACACAGATATGATGCAGGCATCAACACTTTTGATACCGCCGATGTAAGTCCCAGTCTATCTGGTGCAGAAATGGTGCACGAAGTGATGCTTGTTTGCATGCAGATGTACTCCAATGGTGAATCAGAAGTAATCCTTGGCAAGGCTATCAAAAAACTGAACCTCCCCCGCGACGAGATTGTCGTTATGACCAAAGTATCTATAAACCTGAGAGACCGTGTCATTCTCCATTGATTCCATTGGCAGGTCTACCATGTTGTTGGTCGTACCCCCAGCGAAAAAGTCTTCAAGTCTGTAGTACACCCAGACAAGTTGGGATATGTCAACCAACGCGGATTGAGTCGCAAGGTGAGGCGACTTGTCTGTTCGAACGACTGGCTCGACTCTATTGTTATCCCAGCATATCTTCCAATCCATCAAGCATAGTTTGGAGCGTCTTCAGCTCGACTACGTGGATGTCCTCCAGTGTACGTCTTCATTTTCGCCCATCTATTTACCGATTGAATCCATTATTTTAGGCCATCGGTTTGACCGAGAGACACCAATCGAAGAGACAGTGAGGATGATCATTTGGAGTCAGAGTCATTCTCACCAGACCGTCAGATGCAAGCGTTGCATGATGTAGTTAAATCTGGATATGTCCGATATATTGGAATGTCATCTTGTTGGGCGTACCAATGTAAGTTAGCATTTCGGTAGATTGGCTGTGTGTTGACTTGCTATCGCAGTCCAGGCAATGCAAAGTATTCCATCTGCACAGATCGAGAAGGCCACACACTGACAACCAACGCAGATTATGCTATTACGAACCACTTGACGCCTTTCATTTCCATGCAGAATCACCATAACCTGATATACCGCGAGGAAGAGCGAGAGATGTTCCCGACTTTGAAGGTGAGAGTCCTACGAGATGAGTCTGGGATGGTGCTTCATTTGACAGATGTTCGGCGTCGGTTGTATCCCGTGGTCTCCATTAGCGAGGGGGTTGCTCACGCGTCCTCTTAGTGAGCAAACGCTCCGCGGAAGGACGGATATGTAAATCTGAACAGATCATACCGCACGTGGATCTGAACGTCATCTCGTAGGATGATCAATTCTTACATTCAACACGAATCAGACAAGGACATCCTCGACCGGTACGTCGCACTGTCACGATTACCGATCAACAGTGCTCGATACCCCAATCAGCCTCGAGGAGATCTCCAGAAGGAAAGGCGCTAGTATGGCCCAAATTGCGCTTGCCTGGTCGATGGCTCAGGACGTGGTTACCGCGCCCATCGTTGGAACAACCTCGTTGGATAACTTGCTGGACCTCCTCCGTCAGCTTTCTGAGCATGTTTTAGGTACAACACTAACTCTCCCGTATGCTTTCAGACGTCGTCCACATCACGCTCACGCCTGAGGAGTTGAAATACCTAGAAGAACCATACAAAGCCAAGAATGTAGTTGGTCACAGGTGAAGCTGAGCGGGGGAAGGAGTTGCTGAGGGCACATCCGGCTCGAATTTATCCAATGAATGTGTAACGATATTACCGACCGCAGTTTGCGCGAGCTGGACGCGCAGTAGGAGGGGGTTCAAGTTGAGCAGGCGGGGCCTGGGGCCACACCTTAGTTTTAACTCGACCATTATGCCAGTGTCTCAAGCTCGCCGTCGTTCTTCGTTGTCCGGGCAAGCGTCCTAGCTTAGGTGACACCTAACGCGCCGACTATCATCCATTATTCGATCATCAGATTCAAGTAGTAGTATACCCGCGTGCATTTCAGGGGAGGAAGCAAGCGTCCACAAGAAAAGAGAATAAACAGGAAAAGTAGTGAGATATCATACATAAATAGTTCCACAATTCCAACAAGTATACATGACCCCACCCCCCTCCTGTCCGAAGCGTAGACAGAGAGCGAGAAAGAGAGGATTAATTCTATTATGTAAGAAATTCGAGTATGATATGTACGCGCACCGGGTTCTAACCGCCCTCGGCCGTCTCTCGACGATGATGATGATGCCATGAGGCGGTCATACAGGACGCAGACGACCCCTCGTTCGCCTCAGAGATCGTGTCTTCCTCGCCATCACGTTCCCTGCGTCTGATCACCCCCGAACGCAGGAGATCCTCGTCGGGTACCCCGAGGGCCCTCTCCAGCGCTTTTTCGCCCCGCTTCTTCAATCGCAGAGTCATCCCAGACTGGAGTGAATCAATGTATGATTCGTATTTCACGATCTCGGTCAACAAGTACTGGGACTTCTTCTCCCAGTTACTTTGCGCCTTCATCCCATTGGCCGAACGCGGTTCATACTGATGGTTGGCGTTCGTAAGTCCGACGAACAAGTCGAGAGTACGTGCCACTCACCAACGCAGCCATGGGCTCGCGCAACTCGTTGTGATCCTGCAGGTCTTTCTTCAGCGTCCCCACATACTTTTGCAATGCCTCGAGCTGCGTCTCCTCGTCGTGAATGCTCGATATCATTGGTGGTATCGGCGGCTTCCAGTCGCTGACCATTGTCCGGTCTTTCCAGGGCGAATGCGGCGCACGCATAGTCGTCACCCCCTCCCGCCATCCAAACCGACTGCGATTACTGCGGACGCTCCGTACGCTCACTGTGTCCGTTCGGTCATACTCGCGCGACATGTCATTGTCAGACACTGATCGTGAGTGCACGTCCGAGATCCGGTTCCAGCCGTACTCCATGTTGGACACCCCACCCAGAAGCGGCTCTTTACTAGTCCGGGCCGCCCAATAGTTGCACGTTGAGACCCATTCGTTGACGAGTTCTTCTGTGCCCGCTTGGAAGAAGTAGACACCACCGTTGGCGAGGGTCAACACCATGCAATGAGGCCGTTGTCTGTTGTAGCCCGGCGGCGGCAACGCATGTGCCAACGAATGAGCGAGCTGCACCAACCCAACTGAGTGGGCATTTTCCTAGCAAGGTGTGATGATCAGCCATCGGCGCGCCAGAACCAAAACCTGATGACGCACCAACCAGTTACCACCACCGACGATCCCAGTCCCACCCCCGCCGTGTTCGCCAAACGTAAACATGCTCAACTCGCCGCGCTGAATGACCACAAAGACGTCGAGCCAATTTTTGGACCTGGCGCGCTTGCCAGCGGATTCCCAGTACTGCTTGCGGCACAGCATGCCTTCTTTCGCCCACGGGGCACCGAGCAATGCCAGTTCCTCGTCTGTGATGCTGATCGTGGTCGAATTGGACTCGTGGCTTTGAAAACTCCGATCTTCGTCCTCCTGCGTCTCACGTATGATCGTGTGGGACAAGTTGGACGCGAAGCCAAGGGCGGGCGTGAGGAACGCGGCCACAGAACTGTGCGCACCCTGGAACTAGAGGTTAGCAAGAGCCAAGGTGAGAGCTGTGAGGGCATCCTACATCGTGCGTCGAGGCTGCGAAGCTGGGTGACGGGCTTGCACGTCCGTCTATGCTGCTGTTGCTACTATATGGACTGTACGGTGCACCGAGGATGGACTGGATGCCTCGGATGCTACCCCGTCTCAGCGTTGTCAACCGATCAGGAGGCCCTCGCAAGCTCCGGCTGCGTGCCATGACTTGATGGGCTGCACCAGGCCTCAATGAGGAATTCAACGGGGAACGCGTCAACGCATCCATACCGAGTGGCTGTAGAATCTGCTGTCTCTTGATGTCACCATACATATCCTGTCGTCGAACCAGTCAAAACGAATCCAAAAATGAAGGCCCAACGACGCACCTTGAGCAGCCCCTCCATCTCCAGCTCCCAATTACGATCATAGACGACTTGCGCATGGCCCGTGCTGAGCGACTTGAATTCCACACCCGGCGAGTGCTGAAATGACGTCGTGCTGCTGTTCACCGATGGTTGCACCGCAGATAACCCGGACGAAGACAAGCCCGAAGATACAAAGGTGTCCTTGGAGATGCTGTTCCAACTCGCGATGCTACCACTTCGCTTCGATCGCGTCACCGATTGGGTTTCCGTCCCCTCCGAGTTCGTCCCTGGACCGCTACTGGTATCGTCTCTATCAAGATCCGTCGTCGAAGCATGCTGGGTAGGGTGAAGTTGCATTTGGACCGTGGACATCGTGTTCCGGACGAACTGGCTCCGGGACATGCGTGTGGTGATATCAGCAACGTGAAGATCCGTGTTAAGCAGTAAGAGGGAGTAGGTGATCGCATGGACTACACCTACCATCCCACGGCGGATGAGTTACCAGTAATGGGAATAAGACGGTTTATACACACTCGCACTGCCATACAGACGGATAGAATTGCAATTCCAGAAGCGTCTGCTAAACTCTTCGAGGATACGATCGACCTGTTGCGTTTCGGCCTTGAGATACAGCTTGGAACACAGCCGTCTACCCGTGCCAATCTCAGACAACTACCATCTCTCAAACATGGCACGCACCTAAACGCATTGTCCAATCTCAAACCGACAAAGTCGAAATAGCCCATGTAATATTTCAGCGCGATCTTGTTGATCTGACCACTACCGATGCAAGAAATCAGACGCAGTCCGCCATCGCGAAAACAGAAAAGTTCACGTACGCCCCGCCCAGCCACTCAGCAATTTTGTCCTTGGCCAGGAACACCTCGTCTTCATTGTAACATCGCGCGGCCAATTCCTTACCACGCATTTCCGGATCACGCGCCTCTTCCTTGTCCTTGTGCGAAAACGACGGGTTGGACGCGAATCGAGTCAGTACGAGATCATTGGTCGTCAGCTCGTTGGCACAGACGGTCAACGACGTCGCTGTCGAACATATCATACGTCAGTGACGTCCCTATGAAAGAGAAGAGAAAATGACGTACAAGGACGCGACGACTCGTCGTTGGTCTGTATCAGTGACGGCTCCGACGTCGACGCGGTAGAGTGGTGCACGCCCAACTTGGAATTAGATGTATCCCGGTATGACGACTGCATCTGCGTCCCGTATGCCTTGTACCCCAGCAGACCCCGACCATGCCCCGTCCGTGAGGCGCGTGAAGAACCAGGGCCAAGGCCGCTCGCGCCTGCGCCCATGCCTTGATGTTGCTGTTGCTGACGATGATGTGGCCCAGACCCCGACCGCGATCGAACAGGCGTCCGAAGGGAAGACGTCCGAGGGGATACAATCGACTCGGCGATCAAAGAATCCTTGGATTGCGATGAGCGCCCCGTTCTAGGACCCGATGAGGACGACGGCGCAGCAGTTGATAAGGAGACGATTGGGGTAGTGGGCGTCATGGTCACCAAACCAAAACCAGGCGTTTTTAGCTCCATGTGGGTCGACGCAGGTGCCTGACCAGCATTCCCTGCCAGCGGAGATGACGCAGAACGACGACCGGACGTAGAAGGGTCCCGCAGATCGAGCGATGAGGGTCCCTCAGGGTCCAACGTCGATAACACGCCTTTGAAATCCCGCAGGATGCCGTGCAGTGATGTCGTGGACTCCCATCCTTTACCCTCGAGTGGCCCATGATCCTTGGGAGGTAACGTCGGCGCCGGAGGGGCCTCCAAACTGAGTTTGAATACGTCGAGGTCGCTAACGCTCATACTGCGACGCTTCGCATGTCCTAACAATTTCCCCTCTCCCACCGAGCGGGCATCAGGAGATGGGGTACGTCTCTTCAGCCGAGATATAGGATCTACGACTACGAGCGAGCTCAGGTCGGAGTCGTTGCTAGCACGATCCATCGGCCCCGCGTGTATGGGCGGTAAAGGTTTTTCACTTTGTGGAGGTGGCTGTGGAGTTGCGAATACATCCGCAAGGGGTGACAGCACCGGGGTAATCTGAGCGTCCCCGGGCAACGGTGGTACCGGGGGTACGTTGAAACTATTGAACAGTGAGGGTCTTGCGGGTGAGGACCCTGAAAATGAGGCATCCGTGCGCTGCATCCAGCGATGAGCGAGTGCGCAGACGGACACGCAGATTCAATGACGTACAGAACGATCGCGCGTCGTGGACTGTCCGAGCATTTTACCCAAAAATGCGCTCGTTTTCGCCTTGACAGAGTTTTTCATCGTCTGGACAATGATGCATTGAGGATCGTCGACGCAGCACGAGAGAGAAAAAAAGAGGGCGCACTTTGTCACCGTCGACTCGGGACGTCGTTCTCGAACGCGGACTGGCCATGACCCAGTCCGACCCGCTAGGGCTGACCGGATCCTTGGTCGGTTTGTGCGACGCGGCCGTGATCGATAGCTTGGGAGGGACAGGCGATGTCGTGCTCGTCGACGACCGTGGCCGCGTAGTCCCGGACGGTCTGGAGCCAGGGTTTACGGGCAAGGGCGGAGGCTTTTCGGACCGTTTTTCTTTTTCCTTTTGTGTTGCGGCGAGGTTGGGGGGGACGACCCCGCCCCGTTCCTTGGCCTTTCGCATGAGCGTGGCCAGGTCTGGACTACTGGAGGTGCCGGGAGACCGGTAGATGGATCGTCGTTTGGTCTGCATGTCAGGGTCTTCAGCGTCATAGAAGACTTCGTTAGAGGAGGAGCCCGATGAGGTCTGAGAGAGCGGCTGTGCAGAGTGGGGAGCAGGGTTGGAGAACGGATTTGGCGGGACGACGATACGGGACGGGGGCTGGACGGTCCAGTGATCCGAGGGCGAGGGGAGCGGGAGGTTGGGGGGATTGTCAACTGCGCCGAGGGCGTTGACGTCCAGGGTCTCCTTGATGACTACGGTGCCGCCCGTTCGCAGTGCCTGCTCAAAATCAAGTTCTGTTCGGGAGAGCCGTCGGCTGATCTGCCTTACGTCCTTGGACGCTACAGGATGAAGACCGGCCGTATATGAAGGCACCGGAGTACGCGGTGAGGATGTCGCATTTCTGAAAAATGAGGCCAGGTTGACGACGGGGAAATATGCGGTCGAGGGAGTCTTCGCCGTTGTTCGCCAAGTAGGTCCGCTTGCCAGTGTCTCGGACTCGGACCCTTGTTCGTTTCGCAGCCCTGCACGAATTGCCCACGCAGCGGCTATCGTACATCCGAGTATTCTACACGTAGAATAAAATTATGGGACAGCATATGCAACGCATCGGCATGTGATCAAGCAACTCGTGAAAAGGATGGAGCGAGAAGTAATAATCTATGGTAAATGGCAATATCTACATAACATCCTGCGTTCCCATCAAGAAATATAATGCACGCAGGTACCCATAAGGTGACAAAACATTAGTGACGCACATTGCCATACGGGTGTTGGACGTTATGTCAGAATCAGAATGTGGGTTCGTTTCCTTTACGTGCGATGGGAGAGTTTGGCAACCCAGTCGACGTTCGCCGCTGTCTCTTCACCGCAGCCATTTGCGGACCTCCGTTTGCTCCCCGATTTGCTGCAGCTCCACGAGAGAACCCGGTGGGAATAGCATTCGTGGTGGCAGAACGAGGTCTACTTGATGCAGCAATCTTTGGCAGGCTAGCACCTCCGCCCTTGCGAGAGTTGCTGCCATTCGGCGTGCCAGAGGCCCGATTTCTGCAACTGCGATCAGTACGATCGCGATCAAGGCGATTCTTAACCCACCTCTTCTTGATAACATCGGTCTTCAGTGACAAGGGCCGGACGACGCCGTGCAGTTTCTTTACGACAGATCAGGACTCGTTCGTGGAGAAGCATCAGGAACACTCACATAGAAAAGACCACAAGCATTGCCTGCCCGGCGTTCATCAGTCGATCGTTGAATGATCTGGAACCGATATCACTACTCACAAAGAGGCTGCCCTTCAGGATCACGTCTCCATAAGGGGGTGTTGGTCGTCTGGCAGTTCGTACAGGAAGTTGGAGGTGGATCGCTGTCATCACTGCTCCCCTTGGCAGTAGCACTGCTACTACCTTCCGTAGTCAGCTCAGGGGTGGTCGTTGCGGATCTGGAGACGGCGGCCGTGCTATTAGCGGTGGACTTCTTCCGCTGCAACCCCTGAGCGATGCGGTTCGTAGATGATATCTTGCGATTGGCTATGCGGGGATTAATCCCACTCTCGACGGACGGCGGGGATGAAGCGCTTGAGGTGACGTATGGTTCAGGGGAGGCAGTTGACGACGGGAGGCCGGCGCCCCAATCGCTCGTTGGGCTTGCCTGATAACTTTGCAGAACCATCTCCCCGTGCTCCACAGGTAAAATCTGGGTGGGATCAACGTGGGTATATGGCCCACCAGGGTCCATGGATGGGAAGGGCAGTCCGAGGAACTGACGGAAGTCGACGCCATCGTCAGCGCCAAAGTTGGCAGCATTCAGATGTTGCACGTAGCTGTCCGTCATTGCTGCGTTGACTGTAGCGGCGGATATTCCTTCACCAGGAGGTGAGCCAACTGAAGGCGTATAAGTAGGGCCACTCAGCGAATGCGGCGCAGAATCATGGAAATGCAGATCAGGTGCTCTCGCGTTTTCGGCACTTTGGAGTATGTGTGGGAAATCATGATGTGATATTGTGCTTCCAGGTGAGGTGAAGTCGAACATCCCCTCAAACGGCGCGAAGCTGAAATTGAACGTGGTTGATGGGAAAGAACCATTACCAACGTACTGATCCGCCTCTCGATGTTTCGTCGCCCGCGGATTCCCTTCGACGTTCGAGGGATCGGCCCGTAGGATGCTTTCTGCATGCGGCGCATCTGCACGCCGCTTCTGCCCTGCGAGGCTGTCGGGGGACAAGGGTTTACCGTTCACCTGATGCCGGCCGCTCGGGCCAACAAATATACCTTCACGTTCCACTGTGTGATCAAAGCTCGTCTTGCGCACGTGTCTCGGAAATGCACGGGGCTTTGATGATTGGTCGTCAAGAGGGGACTTGGAAAGCCCGTGCAGGCCGAAAGACGGAAGGGAAGACGGATGAAAAGCTGGGGCGTCCACTGCGGACATGGAATGATTAAATTGATTAACGTGTGCGTTGTCACGGGTGGGACTGCCAAACGGAGATGCCTCGTGGCAGGTCTTGCCTTCATATATGGCCGATAGTGCGGACCGCATGCCACCTGAAGATGTCGCAGAAGGGCGGGATGAAGATAGGGTGGAAGCACCCGGTATCCGTATACTGGGCGGTGTTGCGAGTTCTCCCGAACGCCGTGTCCCTCGCTCGGGAGACTGACGACTGCGATCCTGCGTGCTGGCAAAAGGATTCCGAGCATCAAATTGACTGTGCATGGCAGCGTGTTCGAATTGCATGACTGACGGCGGAGGACGCGAGCGGGAGCGACTAGCAGGTCGCCAGTCCATAGAAATCCGAGATCTAGACCTACTCATGGCTCGCCAGTCCATTGCCTCACCGCTGAAGTAAATTCGGATCACAAAAGAGAGACAGTGAGATTGATTACGTACTCATCATCCTCTGCGCCATCTTGATTGGTACCGTCGAAACCGATGACCTGTACCTTGGCTTTCCCTTTGATGGACGATCGTCCCCTTTCCTTCTCGGCGGGCTGAACGTTCAAAGGATCAGCTAACACGAGCGGTGGGCTCGAAGCCGTGTTTTCGGTCTTGACACGTATGCTTCCCGGAGGGGTAGCGAGAGTGTCGTCGTGCTCCTTCTTCTTTTTGAGAGCGAGGGCCATCATGCGCCAAGTGATGTTTTCCACCCTCTGAGCGTGAGGAAGGTTAGCTTTCGTACGAGCAAACATCTTCCAGACCTGGGTAGCGAGAGGGTCCTGCCTAGCAAGTTTCTCCGGATCCGTTTCGGTACATGGCAACGCAAGGGATGGAATATCGGGAGAGCCTGATATCCTAGGAGAAGTGAACGAACTAGGATTAGGCTCTTTACTGTTTGTACTGAAGATATCGTCGGAAAAGAGGTCCGAGAGAATGGCAGACTTGGATTCGAAGGAGAGTGACGCTACGGTGGAAGGAGATGTGTGAGGGTGTCCAGAGAGGGGCGATGGATCAGGAGCGACGGTACCGTTCTGGGGGATCGACAGCTGGGTGAGCGGCGAATAAACTGCAGGCGAGGAGGGGTGTGTGGAGGTCGGGGACATCCACAAGGACGGGGGTATGCCAACGTTTGAGCGCTCCATGGGGTGGTTGTAGGCGTGGTAGTTTACCGGAGGTATTGAAGGGTCGTGATGGAGAAAAGTGTCCGAGGCACCGTCCGGTCTCCGGGCGGAGACGGCATTTGGGAGGGATTGATCGAAGCTCTGGCAGGTCGGGTGAGCATGCGGGTGTCGGGGGAGCAGACGTAGACTCACATTGATGGCTATGCGATGGGGCTTGTGCTGGTCGAACGAAGGATCTTGGGGATGGGACGAAGACAGGGGTGGTTCATGGGGGGACCTGAGTTTATCGAGGGACAAGGTGGGGTGGGGTCTAGAGAGCGACATCCTGGGGGTGTGGTGTGCCGGGAGGGAGTGGGGCCAGGGGGCGTGATCGTGGTGGTAGTCTGGGAGGCGATCGCGGGGGGCGGCGAGGCGGGTATTGGGGACGAGATGGCGATGGTCATCGGCGGTCGGGATGGGGAAGACACCGTTAGCCGCGAGGTTGGCGAACACGGTCGGGGTCAAGGGAGCGGAGAAGATGTTGCTCCACTCATCGTTGGGGAAGGAGTGCATTGGTTGGAGCTGATCAGACGGATGCTGCGAGAGCATGCAGGAATCGGAGTTGGCGGGCGACGGCGCGGGGACGTCGTGGACTGGAGGGGGGTCGACGGGGGAGGGGACAGAGGTGATCAGGCGTCGGTCAGCGGCGGGGAGGACGACATACCAGCGGATGGCCGTTCTTGGGAAGCGGGAACACTCTGAGAAGCAGGCGTGAGGAAAAACGCTTTATGAAAAAAAGAATATGTTGCGGGCACGGGGGACAACGCTGAAGAGGCAAGGGGTCGTCCTCGTCTGCAAGGCACGTCGCTCGACATGCACGACCAATTGACCGGGACCCCGACACCGCTCCCCATATCCGGCAGCGCGACCCCTCCCGTATTCACATGTCCTAGCACACTGCCCGGGGTCCCTCGTTATCCTCATGGCCCACACGCAACTGAGACTCCTCTCCCCTTACGCCATCCTCGGCAGGTGTGACATCAGCATTCGGGAGCGCCTTCCATTCCCCTCCTCCTCACCACTCTCCCTTTCGCAAT
The DNA here is from genome assembly GCA_038094155.1 of Pulveroboletus cf. aberrans. Lineage (NCBI taxonomy): Eukaryota > Fungi > Basidiomycota > Agaricomycetes > Boletales > Boletaceae > Pulveroboletus > Pulveroboletus cf. aberrans. The sequence continues at coordinate 30,506 of JBBPTO010000121.1, read as the reverse complement.
GTGGCGTTTCATTTAGCGCTCGTCATCAGATCAGATCTCCGGGCGTGACACACTCTACCACCTTCTCTTCTTACGCCCGTATTTTTCGCCGAGTGCGCGTCCTTCTCCCGCTCCTCAGTATGCCCTCATCGTCCCATCCCCCCCTCTTCCGCCGGACGGACCTTCAACTTTGAATAGCAATTCTGGCTCGATCTCACTGCGCCACACCGTCCGTGCACTTCTCATGTGCTTGTCTGCCCTCTCGCGTCCGATGTCTCGCGCTTCCACACGCATCCCGATCACATCATCCAATCTGATCGCACATCCTACCAATTCTTTAATCGTATTGTTATTCAGTCCACCTCTCTCCAAGGCACTCTCAGATCTATACACATTCTCGAATTTGACAGCTCACTCCTGTCCATTCGTGCCAGCTTTACGCCACCTCTTTCCAGCCAGAACACGCCTCCGTCCACGAATGACGGCATCCCCCCTCTCATTAATATTGATGACTTGGCTCCTATTTCCTTTTTAGCTCCCCTTACCTGGTTCCTTTTTCCTTTGAGGGCTCGTATGAGCCTGAGAACGACCAACGTTTGCTTCATCGTTGATCAGTTCTAGGTCCGGCGGGCCGGCCCCGGGGCCCCAGGTCAATGGCAGCGCACTTGGCACCGCTCCTCGAGATCTATACATCATGTATCGTCCATCACGCCTTGTTCACAGTACCGTCCTTCCGCATGTGTGGGTCATCCGATCACTCTCAAAGTCGACGCACGACACGCTGATCTTCGCATTCTCTTCGATGTCAGGCACCCTGCATCAACTTACGAGAACCGTCCTTGGAGTAGCAACGTGTGAATAGCTCATCGTTCTTACCCCCACCTGGACACCTTCGAGTGGACCCTGAGAGCAGACCCCCCACCTCCGACATCTCACGGACCAACCGCAGCACATGTCCAATCATCTACCCTGGCCAATACTCGTTTGCGGCCACTTGTCTATATGCCGACGCTTGTGTACTCTCTAGCTCTCTAGCCCCATGCCTTTTTCCTCCCTCTGTTCTTGCGTTTCCTCGGTCTGATACCATCCTCATCCCCACCGTCCTCTCGCTCGGTTGTCCCTCCGTCTTCCTCATCTCCTGCCAGCGTGTCAGCTTCCGCACGACCCCCATCAGCGCCATCCTTCTGCCGTGGCGTTCTGCGGCCGTTTTGAGCCTCTGGCAACTCCCGAGAGGCCACAGCTGTTTCCAGTGTCGTCTTCTTTTCTGACAGTTCGGGATCATCTGACCACTTCCATACGTCTTCAAGTTCCCCACGCACAACCGCCGTTCCGACCAAAGACAGGATACATGCCGGACTATGACATGGCATTCAAAGTCAGCCTCGTTTCGGAATGACAGAAAGAGACTATTGACAGCAGAGGGGTTAGTGTACTTACCTAAGGTACAACAACGCCGGCTGCGCGGTTCCAAACATATGCATGACTGACATGGTCGTGATGAGACCAACGACATATGCTGTTAATGTGACAAAGAAGTAGGGTTTCGTGAAAGATGTCCGCCTCTTCTCTGCACGCGCGTGGTCGTACCTGAGTGCTAGGGCGATGAATATACCCGGTATGACGACGTCACCGAGTCCAAGCATGGTGAACCCTCTGTCAGTGGTGAATGCCATCGATTTCGGCCACAGAAGCTTGATGGGCGCGTCCAGTGAGGTGGCCACCTTGACCATCTAGGAACACGATGATGAGAAGAACTTTGTAACTCTATAATGAACCTCACCACTTTGGTACCAAACACCCAGTAGATGTCATAAACGAACAACCCTGACAATAAGATGCATCCCGTTTGGAACGAGTCGATTTTCAGGATCGACAGCGCGTTGTACGAAAAGGAAAGCGCGAGAATGTCGGACAGCAATGCAGACTTGGAGGATCCAGTCGAGAAGGTGTAGAGAATGGAAGGCAGCATGCCGACCGGCAGTAGCAAGAGCGTCGGGGTCCGAAATGACAGGGAGACCACCTCTGGACGTCGAGGTATAATAAGATCACGACCAAGAATGTATGCGCCCAACGCACCGAGCGGTCCACGGAGTAAGAACAACCTATTCCGATCAAACGTTCTCCATTTCTCTCCTCCGATCACGAATTTGGCCAACGACACCAACGACTAATACCACGCACGTGTTTAGCGTTTGGCACGATCAACCAACAAACACATCTCGCAGACAAAAAGTGAAAAACGAAACCGAGCCGTAACGGGGCGCAAGGGAAAAGCTTAAAGACAAAAGTGAGGCACTGACCTTCCACACGGACCCCACACCGGCTACCGAGAAGTACCAGCCCAGCACGAAATTAATCCATTCCTTGCCCACGTACGTGACGACCAGGTACAGCCCAAACAAGGCTACAGAGCCGACCTGATGGGAGAGGACACAGGGCGCAAAAAGAGTGACGTGAGCGTTGGCGCTGGACGGGAGACGCCACACCACGACCCCCCCGAGCGGGCGCATACACTCACGATCGGAAAGAGCCACGCGTCGCCAGAGGACATGCGGTCCGGAATGTCTTCTTCTTCCTCGTCCTCGTCATCATGGAGGAGACTTGTTTTCGACCCTGGTCGACCTCGCGGGGGAGCCTACGAACCAGCGCTCAGCGCTCAGGACCCAAAAACGTTGTCTGAACGTGAAAGCCAGGACACGCACCGGCAGCGAACCAAGTGCGCCACAGTAAATCGAGGCGGTCGCGAGACACAGCAGTCCAGCATACGAAGAGATGAGGTCCCAGTCCGTGTCCGCCATTGACGCCAGAGCCACGAACCACAGCAAGTGCGAAAGGGAAAAGGAAGGTGGGCCCCGAAAGCGTCGTGTTCAATGATACGGTCACGCACGAGGAGGCCGTGGAGAAACCGTCGCGGACACTCGTGAATTGAGTTTTGGATTGCACCCGAGGGTGATGGTAGTTGTGCGTTGTTTGATCCCCATTGGACACTCGCTGCCACGCCGCCAAACAAAGCAAGCTGTGTGCGCCAACTTGACAAGTGACAGTCGCCAACCATAATGAGACTACATTTGACACGCTTAGAAATCGAAGTCGCTATGACCGCAGGACAATCGAACGACTGCCAGTGACCCTCGTGGTAATTTTCCAGACAGACTATTGAAATTGGAGTCAAAAGAGATCTTCCAGTAGTACTACATCCACACATAACTCATGCGCGATCGTTTTGGAGTTTCCCACTGTCTGTCACCGTCTGATGATTTACTGGTCGACCGGTCGACCTCCGAAATACTCCTTCATGGCACATATTCCTAGGCCACCCTAAAAGGTATGTGTCAGAAGGGGGTCTACTACGCATACGCTGTGTAGGCATTGCAATCCGCATTCAGGGCGGCGACTCGCGACTATTCTTGACAAGCTCCCATTCGGATCCTGCCAACTTACCGTGAACGTGCCCTGAAAATGATTAGCCTTCTCATAGTGCGAGAAGGGTCACAGCGGTCGCAGAAAGCAACACAGTGCAATCATCGCCTTGTGTTCGATAGGCTATATACCTGTGCCAGATTGGCATTTCGTTCACTGTGTCTACAGGTATGCGCACTCGGGGAAATAGGTACGACCCAAGGCAGTACGTTGGTACTCTAGCGTGAGGTGACTCATTATGGAGGAACGATTACTATATACATCAATGGTCAAGGCATCCCAGTTCAATGGCTCTATTCACAGTCATGCTTTCCGAGCCAAAATTAGTATCCGGCGGCGATCCCATTCTTCCTCGAGTCGCTCGCAGCTGTGAAGGCTCGTATGAGTGACACCGCTCATGGACCTCGCATCACAACATACCGTATATCTTGTCGTCTTTGTTCATGACGATCTCGACTACCCCAGCGATACGATTGATATCCACCACTGTGTACGGTTCGGTGAGGAAATTTAAAATGTAGAAGCGGGTAGGTTAACATCCGCATCAAAACGTACCCGTCACATTATGGCCCCGGTCTCTAAGTCCTTCAAGCACCGACACTGGAAGGACATTGTCCGCAAAGACGGACTGGGGGAAGAGTTGGTCATGGACACGCCCATACTCTACAGCTTCGCTGGCATCCATGCCCCAATCTAAATTCAGCAACGCCTGGAAGACGGAGGGGAAAATTTGGGAACCTCCTGAACCCCCAATTGCGAGGTAAAATGAGCCATTAGAATATTCCAAGATGGCGGGGGAGGTGGAAGATAGCGGTCGCTTTCCCGGCTCAGGGTAGTTGTCTGTGTCAACAATTTGTCACGTCCTGGAATGGAACACTTGGGGTGGATGAGGCGCACATGGGGAGGGTTGCAAGCCGAACGCGTTCGGAGTTCCGGGTATGGAAAAATCGTCCATCTACATAAAACGGTTCAGGAGCGGAACAAACCTGTTGCAAGGATAATTCTTACCTCGTCGTTCAGAATAATGCCCGTTTCCGGGTCGAGCAATTGAGAACCAAAAACTAAATTCACCGTGGTCGTCAATGCGATGGCCATGCCGTCGCTGTCCACCACCGAGACGTGACTCTGGCCAGCCGACGATAAGCAATAGTGATCGGGACCGCGGAAAACACGTACCGTGCCATGATCTATTTCGACATCGAATTCAGGATTATAATAATACGGTGGATGGGTCCAGTCCTTGATGACAACATACGTATAGCACAAGAGAGAGCGAATAAGCACAAGATTCTCACGTCAGTAATATTAAGTATGATCAGATCAGCGAACTCCTTTGTCGGGATCTCCGCAACACGAGCCTTGGAACCCGTGTAGTAAGATAGGTCTCCTATTCGCGTTCTATGGAACGTTTAGTTCTGGCCGCGGATAATAGAAAATGTGTCCCCACCGTGCTGCAAACCCGACTAGTCGCCATTGAAATCCTAAGAATTGATCCTCACTGTGAACACACGGACTTACACTTCATTGCTTCGACAATCCTGTGTACGTTCAAAGGTGTGCGACCCTCGTCAGTCAAATCAAATCGCTCAACTAGGTTCAGCATGTGGAGAAGAGCAGGCCCGGAGGTAGGAGCATGTGTAGTATACACTTTCTTATCCTGGTAAGTTCCTTCGAGCGCACGTTCGACCTCGACCGTATACTTCTCGAGGTCTGAATGTGTAAGGATACCACCTGTTTCATGAACCTTACGAATGATTGAATCAGCAATAGAACCCTGTATGGAAACTATTTAAATTTCCGCCGTCCAAAAAAAGAAGGAAGCTGGAACCCAACCTCATAAAAAGCACCCGGGCCATCATTTGCAATAATGCCGAGTGTGCGGGAGTAATTCGTGCGTCGAATGACGTCCCCCTGAAGAAGCAGCTTTCCCTCCGGTGCAAATACGGCACTCCAGTCTTTGTTGTGTAGCATGAGATCCGAGAATATCTGTGATGCATAAACAACATGGAGGTCAACTGTAGCGATCACCTACTTGGATCCTCCTGGCTAGCTCTGCGTCCACTGTCCATTCCGCAGCTAGTTCGACGCTTGGCTGAACCAGCCGACTCCAGGGTAAACGACCCCAGCGACGATGGGCTTCTTCGAAGCCACGAAGTTCGCCCGGAACTGCAACTGACAGGCCACCGAGTTTAGCAGCGTTCGGGTTGCCGACATACATCGCCTTGCTCGCCAGATCCGGCGCTGTTTCCCGGAAATCTACCGTAAACACCTCGGAAGTGGACCCCGGGATCGAAGGCGGCACGCGAACAGTCATGAAGCCACCTCCACCAATACCCGAGCTTCATGCCGAGGTTTCAGCCAGAAGCTTGGAGTACGAAGGAGACTGGGGGACTTACGAGAACATGTTCACGACACCGACGCAGAACGCAGCACCGATGGCCGCGTCGACGGCGTTCCCCCCATCCTTTAGTACGTCAACTCCGATGTCCGAACACCGCTTGTTCTCTGCCGCGACAGCTCCATGGTCAGCAGTGATCAAGTATGCAGGATTGCGAGAAACGGAGGGGGAGCGGGCGGAGCGAAAGCATGATAGATGTATGTTGCGGAAGAGCACCCAGAGAAAGCAAAGAGAGGTGATGACCAGGAAACCTCGCTTCAATGAATTGGGCGCACGAGTTCTGATGCGAGGATCGGCGTACAGAGGAAGATTCTCTTCAGGCAGTGTTCCAAATCCAGTTACGGTTAGCCTAGCAGGGAGGTGAATGCGCTGGACAGTGTCTGGAAACTTCTCTGCCGACATGATCCCGTCCGCAAGAGTGACCATCGGGCGATGTCAGATGTCAGACCTCGGTGGGGAGGAACAAACAGCTCGCATGAACCCTTCGCTGGCTGCGGGCCGCTGACCGAGCCAATTCGGTTCCCAGCCCCGCCAACCGAAATTGACTCGTTGCCGCTTAGATAACGTCACATCACCATTTGTTAACGTTGTCCTCCATGCCCACTGCGCATAGAACGGAGGACTCTACGTCCGGTCTGTCGTGCTACACAGACACAAGGTTGGCTTGATGGCGGCTCTCAGAGTCGTCCAATTCACTTCACATCTAGCACCAACGTTTCGCACGGCCGAGCGGATAACATAGGTCTCTTGGATGTCATTGTTCTCGCGGTTCAACGTGTTTAAACTATCCCTATAGATGTCCCGTGGCATAGGCCAGCGAAACGAAGAAAATCCACTGGTCTCAACGCCCGTTTCGACCGCATGATCAAATCGGTCGATACACTGCTCTCATACAGAAAGAGCAGTCAGACCCCATCGCGAAAAAGGATCAAGTCCTCTAGCACCTCCTCCGTCAGTAGCCACGATGTTCCAAAGACCCCAGTGGATGCCTACAGCAGCCTCCACTCAATGACACTGGGCAAAGATTTTTCCACGTTGAAAATGAAAAATCCCTCTTTATTGCCCCGGGGAAATCCCGATGGACATCCTGTGTATCCGGTATGCGTATATGCGCTCAATTCCTCTCGATCTCCTGTTCTTTCCCCATTTCCAACCTATAGGTTCCGCACAGGGGACCGAAAAGTCCACTCCCTGATTGGCTCGCAGACACATTCTGCAACCTAGAACCAGGCCACCCGCTGCGGGGATTGCTTTCGCCTTCTCGCTTTAATTCAGAATCCATTTCCAGGTCACCCCTAGTGAAGCTGCCGGGAGTTTCGCACGAAGAAGAGTTATTTGCGTTCTCCCCGTTCGAGTGCGACAAACAAGAGGCAGTTCCTGACGCGCCTTATCGCGCAAACACGACTTTGACTAAGCAGGGAAATATTTCACCCTTTATCCCCAAAGATCCTACACTACCGCACCTGCAGCTCGCGGGAACGACCAACGTTTTGCCGTTTTCAACCCCTGGCGAGTTCGCCTCAGTTCGCCGGCCAGTAGAGAATCCAACTGTGGATGACACATCGCAGGAACATTTGATTACTGTGTCACAGCATGTCGTTTCCCATGTAACCAACATGTTGCATCCCCCGGTCGCACTTGCGTTGCATTTACGTCCAGATGATGAAATTCAGCAACCACCGCTCGCTCATGCATTTTCAAATCTGACTCAAGAGAATGAACACCCCTCGGAGTTTCAGCAGCATGGCAACTACTTTAGTCATGATCACCAAACATATCGGGGTGGCAGCAGCCTCTTCGACGTGTACGCCGCTCCTGGACCCACATCCACTGGTTCCTACCCAGTCTACTTCGATTCACCCACGGAAGATCCTTCGCTCTCTGATCCTCTACAACCCGAATCTTATGAATTGGATCTCAATGCGATTGATTTTCGCTGGCGCCCGTTCCTGCGATCGAATGCCCAAGAAATAAATACGAACAGGTACTCCGCAGCATCTTCTTCCCCGCTTGGATATGCCGTATCCGATCGAAAGTGCGATCAGAGCGGACGGGGTGCATGTTTCGCTGTGGATCGAGGAGAGCATGGCGCCTCTACCGAAGAATTTCCATCTCTTTCGGAGGACGCTGAAAAAGCCTATCCGGGCGACGCAGGCGCAAGGCTACCTAACGACACAAACACCACCAGAAAGGTGAACGTCGTATACAATTCAATCGGACCCTGGGCGACCAATGATATCCAGCAAACGAGGCGGGCGGCACATGCACCGGATTCTCTCTTATCTCCGCTTCAAGATCTGTCCGCTTTGCTGGCTGCTGATGGCGTCCTACCTCGTCATGATGGAGAAAACATACCAACGAATGAAGAAGTTTCCTTGGTGAGTGAACGTGAGCCGCGTAGGCAGGAGGAAATTTTATGGCTCGAGGTTCATGGACGTCGTTCGTCGCAGCTGCTTCACGAAGGAATGACGGGAGCTGTTGCATCGGATAACTGCGGAATACGGCCGTCGACGCCAAGAAGACTGGTGCCTGTCTCTCCTCCCAGCGCGCCGCAGAAAGCGCGATCGAGTCAATTGTCTGGGGTGCCGAGAGCGCCCATTCGCAAGACACCCTCAGCATTGTCTTGGATGATGCCTTTGAAATTCTCGAAACGCGCCATCGCGGCTCAGGATGACGACAATTCGCACTGTTCGCGTGTTTCCCTGAATAGCCATGATAGCATCGAGTCATGGAGCGAGACGAGTTGAGGATGGTGAGCAATAGTATGTTGCTTCAGTTGAAGAGTTTCATGTCGTTGTTGCTATCGAGAGTCGTGTCAATGTTTCAGTGCTGGAAGTTGGAAACAGATCTTCTGCAGGAAGAGACTCCACTACTGGTGCAAGAGACACTTGGCAGCTATCCACACACCCGATTCAACTTTAGCCGGGTGCTCAGTCTGAGGCTCATGATCGGAAAAGAATAGCTAGGGTTGATGCTACTGGCCACAATTCCATTGAAACAACTCTTTCATGTGTGTACGACATCCGTGATCCAATGGCAGGTGAGGTAGATAAAAAATAGTGGCCGGTTCATTGGTAGTCACTCATCTCGTCACTCCGCAATAATAACAGGATGCGTAGAATCGTGTTGGCCGCCAACTAAGCCTGACTGGAGATGATAAAACTGTCAGAATAGAGAATGATTAGCACCCGATGTGCATCATGATGCGTGTCTTGAGACTTTTAGGATGACACTGATTCCTCCCAGTGGGTCGTGCACTTGAAAGCCAGAAACCCTACTCACGTCTTCGTGCACCACGGAGATGCGAGTAACATGACCTAGAATTCATGGTCGAAATACGCCAGATTCTATGACCTCCGCTGCAGGGTACCTGACGACATATCATAGTTTAGGAATTGCGTGTGACGACGGTTTCACGGAAATCTGTCAAAATGACACGAATCCTGCCATCCAAAAGCCGAACCAACTGGGTGGACTCTTACGTCCTCCATCATCGCGTTGCGATTGACACACTATGTCTGTTGGGATGTACATCAGCAAAACAGCACTTGTGCATCCTGGGTTGTGACTGGCGTTGCTGACCAGGCTTTCAGGCTTCTGACTCTTGTGGGACGCCATGTCGAGATCCTCGTTTATCTTTACGAGGAAGATGTTGGCCTCGCTGATACCGGGATGTAGAATATTGTTTCCGTGAAATATCCATGCCTTGCATGGCATATCGCCAATTAGATTTTGGTTGCGACAAAGTAAGAGTGAATGATACCGAGGGGACCATGGCATGTCGGCATAATCCTACAACGAAATCGTTCCATCTGCTCATCAATAAAGCCCAGCCTGACCTGACCAAGCGTCGAGACCCTTCTACTTGGGAGGTGCAGTACATAGATCAGTTGTAGACTCAAGCTGGACAGCATACCTGAACTGAATGGTCATATTCTTACTGCGGGGCTATGTTATTCAGTTTCTTTGGGATAACACTACTTCATAGTAATTCTTTCGGAATCCATACCTATCTTACCACGCTATTGAAATACACACCGTGACATTATAGCGTTGTGTCCTCCCACGAATTGAGCTGGCCGCGAGGATGATACCACCGGCATGGTATCGGCAGACGTCAGGGTGGAAAGCCAACTCAGAAATGGGCACGACTCCGGGGTTTTTGTGAGAACACCAATCATTGATGATTTAAGCACATGTCAGCATGAGGAAAATATAGCGACGAGATGACGCATCAATGACACACTACTATCATCGAATAAGTGGTTTCGAGTGGTCGATGCAGCAACTAGGTTAGGGACTCGGATGCAAAACACCGATACGTCAGTACTGATGGCCCGGGCATACTGCTGTATTGGCACACATGGCCTGAACATTTGGAACATCTGAAAATGAGGGACTTCTTTTCCGAAATACTCTAGCCTGTGGCATCATTCCTTGTAGTCGCTGATTGCAATCGGTGGGCGGGAAAGCGTGATTGATGATCGAAAAGGCCTGAGTAACACGTGCTGTACAATTGCAGTCTCAATACGATGACGTCAATTGTCACTATCTACTACATAGGTCCACGCAGGTTCAAGTTGTCCAATCTTGTCATAAGTACATGGTTAATAGTTGGTAACCGTTTCGATAGCATCATCAGGATATATGATCATTACCACCCACACTCTACTCCACTGAACTCGTCAACGAGAATCCCTGTCTCTCCTTTCATCTTGTACAGTCTGTAGCGTTCTAAGGTATACGTTTCATATGAGACAACAGCGAGTTTCATCGCCTGGGTATGATGCGGACGTGAATTCGCTGCTACGGCATGCTTTCGCGATTGCCAAATGCAAGTTGCAAGGTTCATTCCCGTGTCTGGGTGAGGAATTCCATACCAATACATAATGAGCTATCATTAATGTCAGTGCACTGGGACAAGAAATGAGACGGTGGCTCACTCCTCCATTTGAAACCGCTTCTTCATGTGCTCGTTTGTCTGCGTCGTAGAGCGCTGTATGCATGCTGCCAGTAAGGTCACATCTTGATCCAGGAGAAGAATTTACTTACGACCGCTGTCACTGCCCTTCTTGCGACGGCTGCGGAAGACAACGGCGTACCACTCGCGCTCCTCGCCCACTGGTAGCTCAAGTTCTGACCAGTTAAAAGCGAGCGCGTAAGGAAGACTGGCGTAATCCTCGGATACCGGGCGGAAATGGTGCAACGCTTTATGCAATGATAATGAGACGGGGTCAATATTTGGCAAACGGGTCATCGTGGCCAATGGCGGTTTATCTATGGAGATCTGTGGGACAGAGATATCCTGCGGTAGCGAAGACAAAAGGGGAGGCAAGTATAAGACAGTGGAGGAATGTTTTGTTAAACTTTGGAAAGTGAACGTGGGGACGACATGGACATGGGGATCCCGTTCCACAGATTCATGCAAAGGTTTTTCATCGTCCCACAATCTGTCAGCATCGACGGACCCGCAGGGGCGTTGGCGTGATGTCAAGCCCATGTGGTGTGTGAAGGTGGATGATGCGTGAATCAACTTCGGGCTGGCTCCAGCTCTTTATAGTGGCCGTCGTCAGCTGGGTATTGGTAAGAGAAGGGAAGAGGAGTGACTCTTAATTCCGGCTTCTGCATGGCAACGATTGCGCCGGTAGAGCCAAGCATGATGCGATAGAGCTATTGCGTGATCTTGTGTGACACTGGCAAACACAGGATTGCGCGTCTACCACCTCAAGCGCGTGAAATTGTCGTTGGCAACACATTCAGAAGCATCGAAGGTCGTAACAATTAATCTTGCCAGTCAGAACTTTTGGTGTGCAGGGCCGAAAGCATAGTTCTGATGGGTGTTGCCAGCGGGTGGAACTCAACAAGGCCCTGCCCCCCCACTGGTAACTGCAGGAATGTCAAAAAATCAACGCGGAACTGAAACACTCAGGCAATTTGTCCTTTTTTTCCTTTGAGCTTGAAGAGGACGTGGTTAAATTTGATCGGTTGCTTTCCCAAGAACCTCTGTATCCACGATGGACCGAAGGACCAGTATTATTTGCTAGCGAGAGCCTTTTCGTCCGATATGAACGGGTCAAAATGCCCAATACATGCTGAGTTGCATTCACTCCCTCTCGGGTTGTCTTCATGCCTGGCGTTCCCAAAGCTCACCAAACAGCCACCATACGAAACATCTCGGCACAGACGAAAATGACTATCCCGCTGACTGAACGTCTGCCTGATCGGCCCCTTTCCTCTAAAACGATCGCAACAAACTTTGTGTCCTGTCCAAGCCCAAAGATGTAGAGTAGATCTAGTGTACTTACGAAGTTGGGAGTTGGTCCCGACCCCCAGTACAGCCACAAGTTGTGCCATGTTATATTACGTAAGATATACATATTCCCGCTGGAGGTTGAACGTTCATTCCGAGTTTCCTCGCCTTGACGAATGGCAACCAGAAGAGCGGCAGAATCCACGCTCTATCATGTACATCCCAAAGGGTTTTGGAAGAAATTTCGTGCGTTGAGTGTTTTTGTATCTTATTGTACTGTTGTTGAAGTTGAAACAGGTGATGCAGTGGTTGTAAACCCTGAAATTTCTTCCGGCCTTCCGATCCCAGACTTGAACAGATATCCTCAGCCTGGCTCACGCCCCGAGAAGTACGCCACCCCTGCAACGAAAGGTGCTGATGAAGCTGTTGCATGCATCAGAAGCTAACATCTGAACCAGCATCGGATCCGGCTCAGAATCCCTACTGGAAACGTGATGTTCGTCGAGCCTACCCTCAGCTTTCAGTAGTCACCCAGTCAGACCTGTCGACCCTGCTTATCCAGCACTCTGAACCTCAGCCGTATGCATTCCTATTAATTCACCGTTCCCAACTAATGATCACCTCAGCATTGCCGCTCCCAAAGAGGCTGATGCCCCTCAGGTTCCTGAAAGAGCCCCGGTCGCCGTGGATCTGACCCAGGCCATTGCCACCGTCACTTGTAAAGCACCAGTGTACAGCGAGGCAAAGTTGCCCCCCAAGGTCCCTACACCATTCAAGCGATGGCGACCGGAACGCGCACTCGACGCGCCACACGACCCCAACGCATACTTCCCTATGTTGCTATATAAGTAGATCGTGCGCATCGTGGATAATGGAGTGTCGATAGATTGAATTTCATACCCATTTCACGTGGTGAGTACAAAGAAAAGACGCCACGAAACCGCTCACTGGCACTGCGTTCGACCTTGGCGACCAACGTTTCGCTTGCAGCCAACTGCAGTAATTCGTGTGGCACGAATCTGTAGGTGTACCTAGGGTCCACACAAGAAGTGGTCGGAAGTATTGTTCCTACGGGCACGGTAGGTACATTTGTTCCGATTGCAAATAACTTTGCGTATAACCCAACATAATATCATGAGCGGCTGGGTGACAGCATTCAAATCCTAGACCGCAAAGTACACATCTGACGAAGACTTCGCCCCCAGCGCCTCTATCCGAGTGCTCTGCGTGCTTGCGCAATTTCTTGAGTTTTACGTATGCGAACCTCCGCGTCCGCTTTATATTCACATTGTGTTTGTTCCATGAACCATATCTATCGCTTCGTGTTATGAGATTTGTCCTCCAGGACGAGTTAATACTAGTTATGACGTTGTGGCGCAGCACTTAGATTGCTTCGATACAGTCACGTCGAGGCGTGAACACATCTGGCCAATCCAAGCCTGCGGCGATGGAAAAAGCATCCCATCTTTCGGTCATCGTGGACCTGTCTCCAACCCAATGGCATCTTTCCGCTCAGGTGAACAATCCCCACCCGCTATCTATCGAAACCTTTCTATCCCACCTCCTCGCCTTTTTAAACGCTCACATTGCTTCGAAACATGAGAATACCCTGGCCGTCTTTGGCGCACTTCCCGGAAAGAGGTCGGTGAGAGCTTTGCGGAGCCAACTGAATGAAATCTGCTGACGTTTGCGAGGTGGAACAGCGTCATGCTCTATTCTTCGACCGAAACCCTGACGCTGGTTGACGACACGCACCTCCTCGATGCGAACTCGTACCCACCTTTCAAGACTGTCGACACCACGGTCCTCCTGCGGCTCACACAGGAAATGGAGGCCTTCAGCGAAATGGAAGAAGAACGTACGTTTCGCTGTTGCTGTTTGAGAACGACAGGTTGAAAACGCATCTAGCACCTTGCGCTCTGGTTGGCGCGTTGACCAAGGCACTCTGTTGTACGTTCATTTGTCCATTTGGCATGGACTCCTCACTCGTGACGTATGCGACTCTCCTTAGATATCAACCGAATCACGCACCCGTCCACTTCTGCAGCCAACGTGGCTGAGGACCCCACCATCCTTCCAGATCCGCGTATACTCATACTGTCTGTATCCCCAGACCTGTCGTCATCTTACATCCCGATCATGAACTCCATTTTTTCGGCACAAAAACTGGTCTGTTCCGTTTGCTCGTCCTTGATGCGGACATGATAGAGACCTTGGTATAGAAAGTGACGATTGACGTGTGCAAGATATACGGACCTGACACGGTCTTCCTTCAGCAAGCTGCGCATCTGACGAATGGGTCGTATATTTACCTCGAACGCCGTGATGCATTGCTCCAGTATCTTATCGTACGTCCTACTTCTCATTTCGTGTCATTGGTCAATCCATAAGAAGCGTCTCAGATGTCTTTTCTTTCCCCACCCTCAATTCGCAAAGTTCTTGCAGTCCCGACGCAAGACAAGATTGATTTCAGGGCAGCATGTTTCTGCCATAAAAATATTGTAGACATCGGTTTCGTCTGTTCCGTCTGCCTATCCAGTTCGTGCATCCGACTTACGAACCATGTGGAGGTACTGAGACCAGTGAACAGTCTTCTGTCAACCTGTCCCGGTTTGTTCGACGTGTAGGTAAGTAAGAATTATTCTCAAGGAGTGATGTTTTTCCAATGGGGATACAGAACCAAGTTCCCGCTGAAAACGCTTCAGCGTTTGAGTGCCGCTCGTCCAACGCCTCCCTTGTCCAACTCTCGAGGTTTGCAGCCTCTTGCCAATCTTAACAACGGTGCCCTGCGATCTATCCCACGGTCTACGAATGGCGGAACGGAGAGCTGACACAAGGCATCCGCTGGACCATGACAACTGCGTCACGATCTTCGGGAAGACGTCTGTGAGATTGCGGTTTCGGCTACAAAGATCGTTCGCACCCTCTTCCGTTACCCATGGAGGGGCAGAGCAGTGATATAAAGGGGCGAGGCATTCGTAGCAAGGACTGATTGCGACGCTTGAGGTCGCCGCAAGATCTTTGCCTTGCGGCACGTACTGAATTACCGAGCTCGTAATCAAGACTTTATCCATACCTTTGGTGTGGGCTTTTCAGAGTTCGCGTACGCAACTGCCATACTTTCTGTCGTGAATGCACACCATAGCCTTGCTGAACGTCAGTCAAAGATCCTCAGTGAAAAGACATGATTTAACGATGGTAAGCGTACGCGTGACATTGCCAGCCTCTTGTGCCTCCTTCGTCATTAAAAGGACGCCGACATTGGGGTGGTTGTCGCCGCGCGCGATAATAAGTTCTTTTGCTCTTTTTAGATTAATTCAGGGAAGCAGTCTATTCGTCCGCACTAACCATGAAACCAGGCTGACAACGTCGTCATCAACACATCGTGGACGTCCACCTCTGCAGCGTCTTTCCGGCCAGATCCCGGACGCAGGACGTCCGCAATAATGCGGGCCAGTCCAGCTCTCGTGATATGTTCGCCAGCCCCTGAGATCGTTGTGAACGTCCAGTCGAGGTTCGCGCAATGACTCGTACCCGATATACTGCAAGCCATCCCAGCAAGTCCGTCTCGCGATTGCTCCGCCCAACATCCCGCTCCAAATACTGCGGCCTCGAGCCAGTCAATACCCGGTTTCCCTCGCCGACGAAAAAAATACATAAAATGCCTCACCTCTCCGATCCTACCTGAGCACTTGAGAAGCAATCCGCCGCTGTCGCAGACTTGGACGTCAGCATCCCACAACAAAACCAAGCCGAAGCGATCATCGGACCTAGACACGCCCGCGGCCAGGTTCCCTTCCGAGTCCCAAGCGACTGCGCCCACCGTATCTTGCATCGCGTCCTGGGCAAGCGCCATCGCGCCCGCTTTGTGTGGAGGCTCGGTCTCTGGTTCGACCTCATCGTACCGCTTCGTCCACTTTTGCCAGTCTTGCTGCGCACGCAGAGCAATCATGCGCGTCGGATCGACCGTCTCGATCCCGTGTCGCTGTGCGAACGCATGCGCGCCAGAAGAGACCAAAGTCCTGTAAAACGTCGAGACGACCATCAGCGATCGGCCACGTTCATGCCAATAGAGAGCGTTCTCGAGATGCCGAGTCATACGTACAAGGGTGGGAGTCGCCCAAGCCTGTCCGGCACGCGAGCATGCGCGAGGATCGTACTGGCGACTTTGATCGGGTTTTTGACCCCTGTCGGGTCGGCACGCGCGATCAGACGAAAACGCGAGGACAGTTCCGAGGAGCACATGACCGTCGATCACGATCAACGTGGGGAGGGGAGAGGGGAGCTGCACGTCGGACCAAGCGTCGTCGCGCACGGAGAGGAATGACGCGCCTGAGACTGCACCGACGCTGCCGAAATCGCCCGTTTGTCCGTCCATGACGGCAGCATCGCATTCGACGGTTCCCTCAAACGTCAAGTTGGATCCATAACCTCGAGTGAATTCGTTCACTCAATTCTGGTGGACAGCGGAACACCGGAGGACGAGGTTGGCATACCTGCATTCAGGCAATCATCGTCCTCGAGGATGGAGATCGCCAGCTCGACGATAGATAAAGCGCTTGCGGACGGGAGCTCTGATGTCATACGGAGCGCTTCCGTGCATGCACTTGGGCAACGGCTCCCGTTAGTGGGATGGTGAATGGTATCGTAATGATGGGGAATCACCGTTTCATCGCGCCTTTCACTTGAGCTTCCGATGCTCCTCCGTGGAGCCCAGCGCCACCATGCACGGCGATGTAGCACACCCTTCGAGATGACATGAAATAGGAAAGGTCCGAACCAATCCGGGCGAAGAACCGTTCCGTCAAGTGGCATTGTCAGAACCCACACGGGATACAAGCATTCCTGTTTCGAAAACATTGGGATGGTATTGACGTCTGGTTCGTAGATACATGCAAAAAGTAAAGTACAATGCAAAAGAGTCGTTCCTCCGTACATCACAATCGTGACGTCTAAATAATCTTCAACTACATCCCTACGGCGTAAACGGGTACTAATAAATCAACAATATTAACACACCTATCGCTTTAAGCGTTCATTTCCCTCACCACACCAGCATCCTGATCCAATCAGCAGCTTTCTGCCACGTCGCCCGGCAACATGGCACCCAGCGGCATAGTTGCAATGGCTACGAACACAAGGATAATGTAAACCCCATGACCCCCCATGAAGTTGTTCTGGATGGAATATGCAAACAGCGACGTCGCCAACGCAGGACCGACAGCACGGGCGACAGACGCAGTGGTCTGTGCGACGCCGTTAAGCGCACCAAGACATCGTCGATTTGGAGCAGCAGTTGTGATGTACATCAAGATACAACCTAGGGCGACATCAGTTTTGAGGCCAGAACCTCGGAAGAAACATACTGAAGGACATGTCCACGACGATTGCCGCCACAAGGTGACAGGAAAGTAAGACCCAGACAAGCCAGTTGATTCCCCACTGTCGGGCAATCCAATTTGTGACGGGAAAGAGAATGAAAAGTGGCATGAAACAAAAATGACCGATACGGAACAACATTTTGGGTCCCAGTCTGTCTGCGAGTGGAGCAAAGAAAAATGCCTGAATGAGGCCGTTAAAAATGCCAAAGCAGGCCATCCAGAGTCCAATCGTCATGGGCGTGAGTCCTAAACCTCCGTATTCAATTGGTGTGGAGTAGAAAAGAGGCTGGAGGGAGTACACTGCTATCTCTAAGATGGCAAGCACTGCGTAGTTTGCTATGCGCAGCACTCTGGGTGCGTTGAGAAGCTCGCTGAGGGGTATCGGAACTTCTGAATGTGATGGAGGATATGGTTGTTGCTGCTCAATCGCCGCATAGTTAATTTCGTGTGCACCAGCTTCCCCGTCAACTGAAGAATCCTGTTTCTCTGGTGGGACGGTACGGGGCAGGGTCTTGGGAGTCTTAGTTCTCCACTACGGTAGAGATACGGAACCACTCACTTCTTTGAGAAAAAGAAGAATGGCGAGGAATGTCAGCAACGAGAACCCAGCAGTAACACCACACGGTAAGAAGTATGGAAACTGTCCCCAGAATGGGGAGCTGAAAAGCTGAGGAAAGTTATCCTGTGGCCGCGCAAGGGTACCACCGATGACCGGACTTGTGATAGTCAGCCAATTGCATGTGGAAAATGACAGAAGTGGTCACGCTTACCCGAGCGTCATGCCCAATGACCAAGCCATAGGCAGCAAGGCGAACCCTTGAGCCATGTTTGTAGAGTCCGTGAGTTCGCCCAACATGCTCTTCATAACGCCAACGTTCCCGTTCAGAGCACCGGTGATGCAACGGCTGGGTAGGTAACCAGAGGGATGAGATCGGAAGCCTAAATCGGTAATAAAGCATACCTTAATACCAATCCGGTAAACGTCCGTGACAGGCCGAAGCAGATCATGGACATGGAGAGGCCAAATATACCGATGAGCAGCACGGGCTTACGACCAATATGGTCGGACGCCCGGCTCCATTGGAGGACCGTCAGAGACTGTGTGACAAAGAAGAGCGACTCCTGACATCGGGGATCAATAGTTAATGGTAGACCGCGTGAAGATTAGTGGCATCTTTACGTACAATCATCCCTGCGTAGTATCCTAAACGACAATATCTCAGGAACTGGCGATGGGAAGGCGGCGAGCATTACTGACCAACTTTTGTTTCGTCGCCGCCCGTGATGTCGATCTCACGAACGAGCTGGTTGAGATGAAGTCAATGCGAGATGAAGTACGATTCAGATGACAGAGGTTTACTTGGTTGACGAACGGGTAGATACATTGCGATGCAATGGGTTCAATCAAGACGGAGAGCAGGACGATGCAGATCTGGGGTTTTGGCAAAGGAGTGGGTTTCTTCGTTTCATTCCCGTCGCTGGCAGCGGTCAACAATGGCACTTGTTCGTCGCTGTTGGAATGAGTGAGCGCTACAGTCATTCCGATGAGAAGGGGAGGGAAGAAAGAAGGGAACCGAGAGATGATCAAGGGAAGCCTGGAAATTTATAGGGTATGGGTGTCGACGGCGGACGCGAAAAAGATCAACACAGCTGATCGGGAGCAGAACCAAGTCATCCGTTTAGAATTTTTACGCAATCAGAGGCGTTCAGAATGCCATATGATTGAGGGTCTGGATGCAATGACGTGAAGACCCGCATTCCTTTCTCCGCGCTCTTCCAGCTGACTCTGGGAGCGACTAGGCTGGGAGGGACAAACAAAGTTTTCGAATTTTCAAATGGCACGGACCATAGAGGTTGTTGATGAGGGCCAAACGGGGAAGTACTTGTGGGTGATAAGGGACACTGCGAGGTTACAAATCGAGTTACTGTACCTGATCGGCTTCGGCCGAACCGCGGTCCGTTCGACTCTTTGTCTAGCATGTCCGTGAACATCGACCGCCGTCTGCTCCTCAACGGCCTTTGCGCTGTGTGGATCCTTGCAGTCGTGTGGCTCGAGCTCGGCACGTTCCTCTTTACTTTGCGCGACTGTCGTTGGCCAGATACTCCCCAGGTTCGTCTGTTTGTCTTTCTCTTGTGTGTGCATGGCGCTCAAGAGCCAACTCAGCCTGACTCACGCATCGTGCGGGTGCTCGTGATAGCAGATCCCCAAATAATCGACCGGCATTCATATCCTGGTCGTGGGCCACTTCTCTCCGCACTAAGCCAATACGTCGTTGACCTCAATCTTCGAAAGAGCTGGAACTATGCATTCCGTCATCTTCGGCCAAACGCCGTGGTAGTCCTAGGTGTGCCTGAGTGATTCAATCCCCTACATTGTGAATCGAAGAGTATCGCAGGTGACATGATGGACAATGGTCGCTTGACCATGCCCACGAGCGAGTACGCCCATCGATCCTATGCACTCTAAAGTGTGCCTTCAATCAAGTCTGACCCTTCCTTAGATACGAAGCATATTTTATGCGATTCCAAAGGATTTTCAATATGGGGGATTCACCACCTCCGGTTTATTACCTGCCCGGAAATCATGATGTGGGGTGTGTCTCTTCTCTTCTCGGTTACATGAAGTATCTCATACAATCGATTTCCCAGTCTTGGCAAACTACCACCGTTCTCTCTGGAGGCTGGCACGCGCTTTACATCCCACTTCGGTCCTCGAAATTATCGCCGCATCATCGGGAATCATACCCTCGTTTTCATTGATGCTCCTACTCTCGTCGAAGAAGACTTATTGCGCATTGAACGTGGCCACACATATAACAGTTGGCCTGCTACTCCACATGGTCCTGTAGAATTCGTGAAGCGGGTTGCATCGGCTGGCTCTCCGGGTCCAGTGGTCTTATTTACGCACATTCCTCTATCTCGTCCTTCGGGTGCGTCCTGTGGGTCCTTGCGCGAAAAAGGAACGATACGCCAAGGCTATGGATTCGGTTATCAAAACATGCTTTTGGACGGGGCAACAGACTTCTTGCTCCAGTCCCTCAAGCCTTCCCTCATTATGAGGTTTGTCGGTAGTCTCTATGCCCGACATACCCCTGATCATACAACAGTGGTGATGACCATGACTACTGTGAATATGAACATACTATCCCCTCTTCAAATGAAAAGGTTCAAGAAGTTACCGTCAAGTCGATTTCAATGGCAATGGGAATCCGCCGCCCAGGCTTCCAATTACTTTCACTAGTGTCAACGGTGCCGTCACCAGATGACATCACGCAAATACCACTTTCCCCTCCTTTGCACATTCCTTGCTTAATGCCGGATCAACTGGGAATATACATACGTATGTACGTTCCACTCACATTGCTGTCACTTCTCGTCTTGCTTGCATTCAACCTCATTCGCGTAAACGGGAGTATCGGGTACCCGACGCGGACCAGAAAACACACCCGCGAAGACACACCCCAGTCGCTACACGAGTTATCCCGGAGTGACTCATCGCCAACGAGAGATTCCGGTTCCGATTCCGTCCTTCCACCTCCCGCAAATCAGTCCCGAGATCATCATATGCCTTCGCGTGGTCGCTCTTATTCGTCCCCTTGGTCATGGACGTTCATTTTTGGTGGCCGTCGGCGTCGCTTCACGGTCCCGAAATCGTTCGGATATTGCCGCTCAAGGGCCGATCGTAGAATGTCTCAACGTGACGTGGGGGTCCTCATGGGACTATTACAGGATATGGCGGCAGTAGCCTGGCCACCCATTCTCATGTTTTTGGCGATCTCGTGGTGGGTAATGCAGTGGTAACATCTGTGTCGGAGAGTTGGCGATGTGGGTTTCCGAGGACAATGGGTACCATAATTCTGCTTCCATTCTAATCTCGGGACGTCGAGTTTGCCCTCCCATATAATCTTACACTCGCTTCATCTAAATAGTGCCACTGCATCTTGCTCAATCTATCGAGCTTTCATCACTTCGCGGCCGGGTTCCTACGCCAGCGCTGATCCGTGTATTGCCGTCTCGGCGGTCTCAGGTTGATCAGACGAGTCGGAGCTCATGGAACAATCAACGTGCGGATGAATCCTGGTTTCTCCCCATTGGCAGGACCTGATCAAAACTATGCAGTCAAGGGCCAGGTGAAAGATCGGATCATCTTGGAATCCGGATCCGACAAGTCATTCGATTCAGCGAACAGGAACTCGCGTGCCTTTGCATTCGAGAACATTGCAACCAAGTAAGGAAGAACTAGGTTCAATCGGCCGATCGTTATGTCCGTCTATGGGAAATGCCCACATCCGAGGTACCGTAGGGCAGCGTGCGACTCGACGCACCCCCTGAATACCACAACTACCCAGGACTGCAGGCACGCCCCACACGGTAGACAACAGTGGAATAGCTGCTCGACGCATCTTGAGGGGTTATACGACTACGTATTAAGGAGGGAATGCCGTATGAACCGGAGGCACATCTGACATTCGAACACACGAGCCATCTCGTGGCGCATTGCGCCTCGGACATTATTGAATTTGGTCAACGGTGTGGAGATGCGTGACTGAAACGGAAATGTCAGAACCTGGATTACGAGCGGGTGTTCGCTGAGAGAACTACGGGGCACCAAAAGCCAGGCGGTTGGTGGACTGTTCCCGATCAGTTGATGTCTCGATCAATGAGCGTGCAGCAGGCCAATTGGGATTGAATTCTTCGTGGGAGGGCGTGCGGCGACGCGCCCGAGGTATGCTCACATTGATATATCGAAACCGGATCGACGGGCGGATCGGGTTGGGTCGTGAATCGTCCTCGGGGAATGGTTATCTAGGTGAAAGCACGTACAGCGGGGTTCTCGACGCGTATAGGGAGGATTGCGCCACAGCTGGGTGTGGGGTTAGATAAGGTCGTGGCGTCATGCATCAACCTTACTCGGCCTCATGGCTTCCGCGCAGCAGCTAAACTGCATTCAGGTGGAGCTGGTGAAGAGAAGTGACAATGCTTGGACACAATGTGTCATTGGGTATTGGGGTGATAAATTGATGTTGGCAGGTAAATGGAGATAAGGGTCGGATGAGGTCGGGAGGGACGCAGACACGCACCGCAAAATACACCGAGCGAATCCTCGTCGCGTTACAGATGCAAGGACGCCCGATATGTGCAACGAGGGGGGAAACCTGGGCGTAATGGTTTATAAAAGCAAATGAAGGTCCGGAAGGTTTTCACCACTGGGATCCCTTGGCTCACAGGGCCTGTCCAGGGATCCAGTCAGCGAGGAGCCGTTTCGCGATTTTATGCAGGCACGTTCGTCTTGGCAGCCGACCCACTTGAACGGTTATAATCCTCACCGTCGAACCAGCTACCCGCTCACCTGCCCCATATCGCCCCCAACACCCTCCTCGCCCCTCGCACGTTACACCAGAACAGTCGACAGCCTGAGCCGGTCCCCAGAGCGTCGTAGATCCGTGTGCGACCTCATCCCAGAAGAAGTGCAAGGGCTTAGTTCGGACTTGGCCGCGACGCTCCACAATCACATCGATCTCAGCTTAGAGTTTCTTAAGCGTCACCATAAACCAAGAAGCACCCTCAATCGCCCCGATTCTGAACCCCAAATCCTCTCTACCATTACGACCCAGCCCGTCCATATCCCAAAGTCACCGTGCGTCCCTCTCTGTCCCGTCCTCATCCTCCTAACCCTCCCCCAGCACGATGGCGTCCCTAGCCCCCCGTGCCGACTCCCTGAATGCCCGCGTCAGGGGCAGCAGCCACATCGACTTCAAGACCGCCACCACCGGCGTCGCCGCCAAGACCATGCGCAACGAGATCAGCCGTCTCGTTGGCACCGTCGAGGATCCTGCTACCAAGAAGGTGCGCCCTGCCACCTCCATCACCCACTCGCTGATCCGAGCATCCAAGGCGTTCGATACCGAGATGCAATCCTTTTTCTACCTCTTCACCCGTTATCTCTCCGAGCGTGCCAAGAGCGTCGATCTGTCAGTATTTCATTTTTCATCGTTGCCGTCAATGTCTCATCCTTACGCGCTGTCAGCGACTGGGATCGCATCAAATCCCCTGCCGAGGATCAAATCGTTCCATATGACACGTTGGGCGCGCCCAAGGATCATGCGAATCTCAACAAGCTGGCCGTTCTCAAGGTCAACGGTGGCCTCGGTACCTCCATGGGTAGGTCCTCTCACCATTCGCCATCGATCGTCCTGATATTTTGCAATTACCAGGTATGACCGGTGCAAAGAGCGCTCTCGAGGTCAAGGATGACATGACGTTTCTCGATCTGACCGTCCGTCAGATCGAGCACCTTAACACCTCTTGCCGTGTTGATGTGCCACTCATTCTCATGACCTCGTTCAACACACACGAGGACACGCTCCGCATCATCAAAAAGTATGCGAATCAACAAGTCCGCATCACGACGTTCAACCAGTCGCGGTACCCGCGTATCTTCAAGGAAACCCTCCTCCCTTGCCCCAAGCGCGCAGACGATGACAAGAAGCACTGGTACCCTCCCGGTCACGGTGACGTTTACAATGCACTTTTCCACTCTGGCGTGCTGGATCAGCTTCTCGCAGAGGGTAAAGAATACCTCTTCGTGTCCAACTCGGATAACTTGGGGGCCGTGTAAGTTTCCTAGATCGCTGTTCAGCTTTCGAGCTCATCCGCGAACATCAGCGTCGACGAGAAAATTTTGCGCCACATGATTGATACCAATGCCGAGTTTATCATGGAAGTCACTGACAAGACCAAGGCTGATATCAAGGGTGGAACCCTCATCGACTATGAGGGCTCCGTCCGTCTCCTTGAAATTGCTCAAGTTCCTTCGGAACACGTCGAAGACTTCAAGTCAGTCCGCAAATTTAAGATCTTCAACACCAACAACCTCTGGATCAATCTCAAAGGTGAGCGTCTCGCATCCCTTCTTCTTAGCGGTCGTTGATCGTGTTCCAGCCCTAAAGAGGATAATGGAAACCGAGGGGTTGGAACTCGAGATCATCATCAACCCCAAGATAAACGATGACGGGCAGGCTGTCGTCCAGGTGTGTATTTGATAGAGTGGCGGGTGTATGTCTCTGAACTGTGGGTCCAGCTCGAGACCGCCGCCGGTGCTGCTATAAAGCACTTTAAACATGGTCATGGTATCAACGTTCCCCGTTCTCGTTTCCTGCCTGTCAAGTCCTGCTCCGACTTGCTCCTCATTAAGAGCGACATCTACTCTTTGCAGCATGGTCAGCTCGTGCTGAACGAAAGCCGGATGTTCGAGACGACTCCCGTGATCAAGCTCGGTGACCACTTCAAGAAGATTCAACAGTTCCAGAAACGGTTCAAGAAGATTCCCAAAATCATCGAGCTCGACCATCTCACGGTCACCGGTGATGTCTACTTTGGAAGGAACGTCACATTGAGGGGGACCGTCATCGTTGTTGCTAATGAGGGTCAACGGATCGATATCCCGGACGGCTGTATCTTGGAGAACCGTACGTGCTCAAAGTTAAGCCTCGACCATCGTTTGCTAATTTTGGAACTCTAGGTTTACTCTCTGGGAACCTCAACATGATCGTACGTTACTTCTGTTCTTGTCCTGCCACGAACTCACTTGCTCTTAGGAATTGTGATTGATTGAGACGCCGATAAAAAGATACGTCGAACTCTTACACTTGGTTTTTGTTTTCTCGGCTTGGTATGAGCCTCTTGCATGGCATTGTGGACTTTGAGGCATCTTTAATAGAACATGGTCACAATCTTTCTCTTCAACGCGTTTCATTTCTTTCGCTCTTCATGCTCGACGTAGGATGGTGGTCCAATGTATTCTTGGTGTGTCTCTGTAACAGGGATCGTTCGGACAAGTATTTAGATGCATGTGATGGAAGCTGGATGCTTTCACTAGATATCGAACAGCTGCACAGCTGATTACCATCTTTGTCCTGATTCTCACGTGTCAAAGGGGTTATGTAAATTGTCCGCTTGGTCAAGTTGTCTTCGTCTCGTCCATCATGGCGGAGAGCGGGCAGCTGTCGCCCAAGGACCCCGTCCGGATTGTCTATCATGCTGAAAACAGAACGTTTGCAAGACTTTTCAATGGTGATATACCCGCTACTCACCATCGTACGACGCGCTCAACCTTTTCCACGCAGAGCGGTCCCTCGACGAAGTCCAGAACGTCGTCCGGCGGAAGCTCGGCCTGGGACGTGACACCGACGTGTCCCTCAAGCAGATGGGTGCAGACGCGCTCCTCGATCTCGAAGACGGTGAGCAACACAAAAAACGATGTCTTCCCAATAGAGTTAGGAGCGCACTGAATCCGGACGTCGTCCTGCGACAGACGACGATTTTCAGGCGTTTCGCGTCCTCGTGAGTAATTCGGTCTCAGTCGACATACAGGTCTCCGTGGGCAAATCGCGGAGTGCCGCTGTCGCCCCGGTCGTTGCCGTGAGTTCAATCGATCTCGTTGTATGATCTCAGCGTGGTGATTATCACAACAGGAGCCGTCGGTGGCGGATCCCAGTGCTGTTTCGTCGGTGTCGCCCCCCAAAGAGCGAGTTGTGCCAGAGATATCTGAACAACCTAGTGTGCGCCACGAAGCCACTCGCACCATGGAACCTCCTGCCACAGCGGCAAAGGCGCCTGGACCTCTTGCCCGAAAGCGCAGGGTGTCGTTCGGTGATGTTACGCCTGTCGACACTGCGGCTGCCGTGTCCCCGAAAGCTCCAGATACCCCTGCTATTCCAAAACCAGCTGTTGTCGAAGAGCCTCCGAAGAAAAAGCGAAAGAAGGAGAAAGAAGTCAGCAAGACCAAGGAAGCCAAGCCGACCGAGGTCGCCGAGAGTCCTGTGGCGAAAGTTTCCGATGTGTCAAAGCCAAAGCCACGACCAAAGAAATCTGCAGCGTTGGAACGCGAGAGTGAGGTGAGAATGGCGCCGCATGTGGGTGCGTCGGCTCGAGCTTGATTCCTTTCTACCAGGCGGGGACGAGTGCGCCAAAGGAGAGTGAAGAAACATCTAAGCCTACGGTGAAGAAAAAGAAACCGAAAAAGGACGAAGGCACCACGAAGAAGTCGTCCGCGTGTAAGTTCTACCAGAACGAACTGGTCACTGTGGTTCGATGCTGACGCGATCTCTCTAGTTGTTGACCCACCCCCTGGTGATTAGTATTGACCTTCGTCGATGCTCACGACTGACCAGCTATCCCCCGGTGATATAGATCCTGACCAATCTAATAGCCAGTCAAGCAATCCAATGAATGTCGCTCCTCTTCAACCATGTGAGTTGGCCAGTTGAAAGGTATGAATGGACCAATGAACTGATGGAATCTCAGTGTTGGAGAAACCTGGAGCGTCGGGTGTCACATCAAGGGGTAAGCGGTGTCTGTTCAGTTATAATCCTGTTGACATTGGGATAGTTCCTAAAATTGGAAAGACGAAGCCGCCCAAAGGAACAGTTTGTGCATGTGAGTGGTCTCTACCTCTGAAGCATCAAAAACTTATGAGTGTTAGCATAGCCATCCCCCAGACGAGAGAAAGTACCAATGTACGATCTGAAGTAGCAGCTGCAATTTTGCTTGGTTGCCTGTCCCAACCAAGCGAGACGATACCGCCCGAACCTCCTGCGAAGCGAAAATTAGTAAAGAAAGACACTAAAAAATCATCATCTTTAGTTGTGAAATCTACGAGCGTTGTGGCTTCTGCTGTCAAGGAAACACCGAGCGCACCCACGGAACAAAGGCCCCAAAATCCAGTTCCCACTAAGAGACCACAACAGCAGACCTCCGAGTCGAATGGTCCTCCATGTCCGATATGCCTGGGAGTACCCTTCCACATACGATACTGCTGTCCCACTGTCCTGAAGGGTCCCGAAGCTATCCGAGAACGACTGGAAGAGATTAAGAAAACGAAGAAAGCCAACCAACAGTCGCTGATCAAGGAACTTGAGGGTCTCCTTCGTGATTCAAAAGGTTCACATTTCATTATACTTCTATCATAATCCTGACATTGACCCAGTGTTAGCCATGCCAAACTCATCAGATGCAGCATTAACAAAGGACGTTCAACCAGCAGCGGTTTCCCCGCCGCATGCCGCCGCTACCTCCAGAACTCCAAATATTCCTAGCAATTCTTACTTGTCGGAAGTGACGGTGGAAAGCAGGAACGAAGGGAGTAGCTCGGAAAGCTCGGATGACATGTCCGAAGGAGAAGTCGAACCTAAAGAAGTGCCGGCTCCTCCGAGATCCCAAACACCAGACAGGTGGTCTTCGCTGGCCAATGACGATTTAGAAGCCGTCATACGTGGTCCACTACCAAGGCAACGGAGCATCCTGAGCGTCCTGGATCGCCTTGTTGAAAAGGATGAAGACGAGAATTCTGACACAGAAGAAGAAACGGCTGAATTGGAAGAAGACCTAGACGAAGAAACAAGTCGGCCGAGTCGTCGGTTGCCCAGACGCACCACGCGTTCTTCGGACGAGGAGAGTGAGGAAAACTCGAGATTGGCGTCACCTTTATGTTCGAGTGAAGGTGGCTTAGACAACCTGGCACGTGGCGTACAGGAGTCCAATGGGGTCCCGGAGGAACCCGCTGAACCGCGGGATGGCGACATCGTCATGAAAGATTCTGCTGAACCCCCCGTTTCTGAGGCGCAGGATGATGACAGCAGCGAGGAGACCCATGTAGGATCGGAGGATCATATGGTCGTGGACGAGTCGAGTGGAGAAAAGGATCCCGCAGCCGTTATTGAAGAGCGGCTGCCATCTCTTCCTAAAACCTCTATTCCACAGTCCCCAGATGCTCCTAGCAAAGAACCCCAAGAGCCCGGGCAAAGGGATGTCACTCCTTCTCCCAGTCGAACTGGTAGTACGCCCGTGATGTCCAGCGACCCCGCCGAAATTGTCGCTGATCCAATAGATCTTGCAGACGACTTGGAGCCTCCGACTGTGGACGTTGATCCCGTTGAAGTACACCAAGACTTATCATTCGTCACTACTGGCGTGACCCAATCAACTCCCAAGCCAGGAGTGGCGAAGCGGATCAAGGCCCGTAATGGACAAATTCCAGACGAAGGGGCTGAAAGTCCCGTCCTTCTCGAGCAGTTAGCCTTGGAGGCTGCGGACGAAGTGACCCCCTTGCCAACGAAGGGAAAATCGCGGAGAAGGGGTGCAGAAATACGTGCCAGTCAGGAACTGATGCCAACGAGGAAGAGTCCGCGGTTCAGCTCAGTTCCACCACCCACGAGTACACCCGCGGCTGTCGTGTTACTGAACCATCTGACCAAGTCGGGATCTAGAGGCGTTAAAGCAGCCAAAACGCCAGCAAAGCGGTCTGGGGAGTGTTCGGGGGTATCACAAAGCAACGTCAAAGGCGACGCAACACAGAATAGGGCGCGCATCGCTGCCACCCCACCTTTAACCGCGTGGGAGACGCTCGCAGATCCGCCCTCACCGCCTTCTCTGAACCCGGAGGAGCCACCGAATATCGATGAGTTGATGTCCAGCAGTCCCAAACCAGACGAAAATCCAGTTCTCAGACGATCGAAGGACAAGGGGGAAGAGAATTGTCCGCCCGAGTCTGCCCCATCCGTTGAGGTGGAGAGTTCCCGGAGACTGTTCGATCCCTCGTCCAGTCAGATTCCCTTCCCGTATTCCCAATATCAAAACGAACCGGCGCCAGCGGCTCGTTCGAATGGGAAAGAGAGAAAAGAGGCGACGGATTCGGACGAGGAACCAAAGGTAATCAAGACAAAGACGAGGTACCCCGTCCGGTATCGTTCGTTGTCCCAATTGGCTGCCAACACGTCACTCTTTTCTCCCAGTCTGCCCACCAAGAAGACCGTGACGGACCCCAATATAGAGAAGCGCATCACCGACGAGGGTACTTCCTCCTCGTCTTCTGATTCAGACGAGGCGAACGGGTCGGAGCATATCCCTCGAGGACGCAGAGCAGGGTTGGTGTCGACGAAGAGGAAGAGTGCATTGTCTAGGATGTGAAATCCGCTGGGTCGAACTATGACGCTGATCTTGCTTCCCGGTCTGCATATCGATGCAACGTTGGATCCCACATCTATCTCGATTTGTCTGTCGATGTCCGTCGTGTCATGGCGTGTGCATGTCTCCCACACAAAACACGTTCTTCATTTTCTGTGTACAGATAGGCTTACTGCACGTTGCTTTCCCAAATACTTCAAGTAATGCATAACACCGTGTCTCGTGATTCGCCACGTTCGAGTTATCGACGGGGTTGCACAAGTGACTGATGGACAGGGTCGTCGAGTCCGCCGCATGTCGTCTAATTGCGGGACATCATCTAGATCGTCATCTTCCATCGTACTAATACTGCTCTATACTTACGACGGGAACGGAACATACACGGCAGCGGGAAACAGAGATCCCGTCGTTCGATACCAAGGAACCTTTTGGGTACGTATGGCTGGCCCTGGCATGAGTAGACGTTCTCATATCCGGATGTCATATATCAACTCATATCAATATAACTCTCATGTCAATTCGACGTCCATTCCAACGTCACGCAGGATGACAGCCGGAATGCGTCATAAGGATCCGATCATGAAAATGTGTTTGGGTGGGTGACGTGCATGGGACTTTTTGCTTCATTCAGCGGAAATGAACTGTCCGATCGGCGATCCCGTCACTGTTGCTGTGGTGCACGAGGAGTGGCTCGAGATCGCTCCCGGAAGGTGGCAGAGATCAGAGGCAGGTCTTAAAAGTGAAGAGACGATCATGACGGTCGATTGGGCATCGATCTCCGAAACGAAGGGGTTCGGTGTGGCGTGCTACGAAGAGCAAGGTTGAGTCGTGTTGTGTGAATGGAGGGGACCAGCTCATACTTGGGATGCACTGCGAAGCTATTTGATATAGATACTCCATCTTGGGACGTGGCAGGCAGGATATAGGAAACCGTCATAGGTTGCGCTGCACGGTATGAGGTCGGATTCATAAACTTTGGTGAGAAGGGAGACAGTCCGAATCGGAAATTTTGCCATCCATGGACACCAGCCCTTACCTTTGCGAGCGGCAAGCCCTCTGCAACGGCGTCCAACTTGAATGATTTCGCGAAGCTTGCGCCAGGTATGTACAGGGA